>WOUI01000416.1:0-28797 GCA_012184565.1 Aspergillus floridensis | reverse complement strand
GGGGGGGGGGGGGGGGGGCAGGTAAGCGGTGCGGTGCTTTTGTGCTTTTGTGCTTTGGATTGGGGTTGAGTCAAACTCACCGTTCCAGAAGTGGACATACACGGCCATCACGACGAAGCACGCGACCAGGAACCCGAAGAGGATGCCGAGTTCGTGGCCGAGGGATTTCATGGGGGTGTAGGGGGGGATGTTGGCGTAGGATTTGGCCATGCTGTTCTGGAAGGGTCGGGGGTGTGGTTAGCTTTTTGGTTTGGGTTGGGGTTGGGGTTGTTGGATGGGGGTGTTGAGTGAGGAGAGGGTGGGTGGAAGAGGAGGACTGACTTACTTGTGGTGGTTCAGGCGAGGTGGTCCTTAGCTAACTAAGGGTTCATGGAGATGCGAACAGTTGAGGCAGGCTGTTAGTTGTTTGGGCTGGGGTGGGCTTGGTGATGGTGGGTTGTGTGGACAACAGTCTAGGTGGGATGCAATCAGATTTGTAGCTAGTATCCAGCCCTTAGACAGGCTTGGATACTGTCGCAAGCCAAGTAATGACTTCACTTGGCAGAAACAGCAACACGCAGCAGTTAATTAAGTAAAGACAGGAGATATACCACACGGCGCACCCTCTCATGCATGTGAGATTCCTCCCGGGGCCGTGGTAGCAATAAGTACTGTACTGTGCTGTGCTGTGGGGAGCGGCTGCTGGTGCGCTGTCAGCATCAGAACACGAGATCCGATGCGCATGGGCTGGAATTCCTTTGTTTCATGGCGACGGGAGGGACACTGACGAGGCCAAGCAGAGATTCATACTCCCAAAACTGCTCTCGGGCAACGGACAAAGGAACACACCACACACCTTGGCTCACATGACACGCGCATCGGGGGATTTGTCCATCGCTCGCGGCGACTTTCAACAGTCTGACAAATTCGGAGATACTACTGTCAGAAAATCAAGAAAAAAAAAAGAATTGTTCATAAATAATGGTGGTAGATACATCATGAGAATAGAACAAGAAAAGATCAGCGAGCCACCTGTCGGCTCGACCCCAGATCCAAGGTATCATATACACATACAATCAAGCATCAAAAGAAGAAGAAAAATTGCCCGGTCTATACATGGTGGCTTGGGTATGCATGCAAAGAAGACGGAAGAAGAAAAGGTATAAAACAAAAACCTGCAGGGACCGTATCCGGTATCCACATGGTATTAAGTGACCAGTCCACTGCAGATCAGATCAGATGCAGGTGCCAGAGGTTTGGACCCAAGGTATGCGATGCGCTCGTAGAAAGTTGTAAAATTGCGACCAACGATTCCAATGCGGTTGCCAGTCAATGTCGTCAAAAGGTAAAATCGAGAATTATGAAACTCCGTATGCAAAGGTAACAGGTGCGGCCACGGTATCGATCCTTCAGCCCAGCATGACGGCCGCCAGCGCTGTACAGGTCAATCCGATGGCCATTCCGATCCACGGCGTCTGTCCGAGAGTGCCCTCACTGCGAGCGCGCAGGGCCTTGGTGTCCCGCGAGGAGGCGGCCAGCGTCCCCAGTCCGCTGTCGATGGTGGTGTCCTCGCCCGTCTGAATCCCCCGCTCTTGCCATTGACGGATCTCTGGTTGGATTTCCAGCCCATTTTCTTCATGGTCGGGCCGGATTTGAATCTCTGGTAACGGAGCAGGCGGGGTGGTATTGGGTAGGGAGGGGGTGGGAGACGGCGCCCGGTCGGCTTCGGCGGCGATAGCTATCGTCGGAACGAGATAGAGAACGATTGTCGAGGGCCTCATGATGAACTCGGAGTATGCGACAGGCTTCAAAGCGACAGAAAAGCGATCGGGGGATGAGCCTCGCGTGTATGTATAAGACGAGATTATTGTTGTGCGTCGAGATTGTCGCGGGTTTAGATTAGATTGACTGCGATGCGCAAGGCTGCCTCCACCAGGCCCCGAACGTGCGCAATCTCACTCGTGCAGCGAAGGGAATCCACCACCACTGCCAAGGTTGAAAGGTGTCGCACTAGAATTATCCAGCAACCACCACAGTAAGCAGCCAAGTCGGGTAGAAACTGGACCCGACAGCGCGATTGTCGCACACTTCGGAAGGGTCGAAGCGAGGGCGGGAAGCAGAAGGAAGAAGGAGAAAAAAAAGTATGGTTTGGCAAATCTCCTGAGACTGGTGGGAACGAGGAACGGACTCAGCCACGGGAACGACAGGCAGCAAAAAACAAACTTAAACTCAATTCCGCCCCAGCGAGAGTATGTCGATTTCGACACGCAAGTAATGAAGACCCAAAGCAGACGGAAAGAAGAAGGAGGGGGGACGAAGAGGAGGAGAGAAGGAGAGGAGGAGAAGTATGGGGGGAGGGGAAGAAGGATCAGGAGCGAGGAGGTAGTAGAGGAGGAGAGGGAGGGAAGATTGGGGAGGGAGGGAGTTGATTGAGTTGGAGCGAACGGGCGGAATCATAATAATAAAATAAATAATAATAATCAAACCCAGGGGTTGTACCATGTACCATGTACCATGTTCCGTGTATCGTGTATCGTGTACTGTGTACCGTGTACCTTGTACCGTGTACCGTACCTAATGGATGGGGGGGGCGGGGGGGGTAACTAACGGCCCAGAACACTCTCCAGTCTCCAGCAGTGCCAGTGCCAGTGACAGGCTAATGGCCCTGACCCTGCTGCAAAATCAGTGCCAAATTAGTGGAAATTAGTCCCAATTCACCTGCCCTCTTTGGGTCAAGCGACAAGGCACTGCTCCACTCTTGGGGCGGATTGACGGCATTATCGTGGGTTCTATTGGTTCCCAACTCTGAGCCGTGCCCGCACGGGCTGAATTGCCCTTACTTGGGGTTAGTTGCTTGTTGATCGACCAGTTGATCGAATGTCTCGTGCTACTGTGCTACTGAAAGCTTAGAAGCCTTGTCAAGGTTTTACAAGCCAAGTGGAGCTGGAGAGCCCAAGGGTCGGTCACTTTCTCCCTGTAACAATCAATAATGAGTAACTGACTAGTTTACGAGTAGTTCACCTAAACGTGGAACCCGCAACCCGCGGGATCCAAACCCTGATGTGAGACATTTCATCTCGACGGTTAGATTAAGCTGAGACTTTGACACCACCAGCGGTTTTGTGTTTGACTGCAGGCTGATGATTAACCTATTGAGTACGGTTTTTCGAAACTTTATGCGAACAGCTAGCTACATACTATTTTGACGACCACATCGGTAGATCCCTCACTGGCCAGATGATCAATTCCAGCGGCCAAACTACCGGGGAGCTGATGGATGTCATAATGGGGATCATCAGCCGACGTAGAGGGGCTGGTCCAGTGGTCAGCCTTGGTTGTTGTTTGGTTGTACGGTGCAACAACTTCAAACCACCTGCACTCTTGTATGGCGTCATTACAGCCCCTCCTACCCTCACTCTCACTCTTACTAGAGTCCTACTAACTTACCACCCACCCTTCCCTACCTACCCTGCATATCCGAAGGTGACGTATTCCCAAAGGAAAAAAAAAAAAAAAAAAAAAGAGAGTCAGGGTCAATGCGATTGGTTCATTCATTCATTCACTGAACTGATATCTATCGTTCAATCAACTAGCTCCCAGCCTCAAACTCATAGCATCTTCTCCCAGTCGGGCGTCACCGTGAACTTGCCGCTGAGCTGGCCCATCGCCCAGACCTTCTTCTCATCATCCGGAAACTCCTCGTCGCCCGCGTTCGGCGGCGTGGAGACAATCAGGGCTTCCTGGGAAAAGTCCACCGCCGTCGCGCGATCCAATTCGAAGCTGATACCACCCCAGTCCATCGTCACCCGACCCGATGCGTGGACGTTCAACTTGCCGACTCGGCCAGCCAATAGGCCGGGATCCGCAGCAGTGACGACCTTGGCAGAGCCCTGCGCGGCCGTCGCATCCTCGTCACCGTCAACGATCTCCATCTCGTCTTCGCGCTTGACCGGCTGTTCGGTGGCTGGGGTCTGGGTAGTGGTGGTGGGGTGTGAGTCCGTAGTCTCGGTACCAGGCAGCACCAGGTTGGGAGTCAAAGGAGGGAATTGCATGAGGAACAGCTGTCCAGCCAGCTTGTCCTCCTCCTCTTCCTTGGGCTCCTCCTCGTCGCCTTCTTTGTCCTTCTCCTTCTCCTTGTCCTCTCCTTCCGTGGCACCCTCCGCGGCACCCGCCAAGGCCTCCGGA
Source organism: Aspergillus floridensis (assembly GCA_012184565.1). Classification (NCBI taxonomy): domain Eukaryota; kingdom Fungi; phylum Ascomycota; class Eurotiomycetes; order Eurotiales; family Aspergillaceae; genus Aspergillus; species Aspergillus floridensis. The sequence goes on along the minus strand of WOUI01000416.1, from coordinate 24,633 downwards.
GCTTCAGGCCGGGGCTCCTTTTGGAAGAGGGTCTTCACGATCTCCAGATCCTGCTCATGCCTCTCGTATTCCTCGATATCCTCCTTGGTGCGTAGCAAACTCTTCGGGTCGATGACCACCTCCGGCTCAGGGCTGGGGACGGCGGACTCCGAGACCGATTTAGACGGGCTCAACTTCCGGCGCACCTTGACTTTCTGCACGGGGAGCAAGCCGTCATCGACGTTCGTAGCGCCCTCATCCGCACGCGGCACATCAGTCATGACCTGATCCTCCTCATCCGTAGGCTCCTCCTTGACGATCTGATCCTCCTCATCCACATCCTCCTCAGCATCCTCCCCACCATCATCATCCTGCGCGACAAACAAGGCATCATCATCATCATCCGCCGCCTTCTTCTTCTTCTTTTTCTTCTCCGCCTTCTCCGCCTCGGCCTCCTCCTTCTTCTTCGCCTCCGCAGCCCCCGTCGTACTAGACTCCATATTAACACTAACCACGCGCTCCTCATGCTCATGCCTCTCCAACCGGAGGGGCCTCAACCCCCCGACCCCAATCCCCCCACGGCCCTCCAACTTCACCTTCCGATCCTTATTGTCCACTTCATCATCATCACTCCCCAAATTGATCCGATCGATACTCACCCGGACCTCGCCATCACTCTCATCCGAACTCACATACCCCTCCCCACCCTCCCCGACCTGAGTCGCCCCGAGATCCATCACACTCCGACTCCGGGACCGGGAATCAAACCCACCTCCCAGCGCTCCCCCGCGCCCGCGTCGCGCTCCACCCATCCCAGACCCCAACGGTCCTCCCCCGGGCCCCATCATCCCACCGCGCATGCCCCCGCGCCCGCCTCTCCCTCCGCCATGCTGTCCACCACCGCGCCCCCGCTGAATGGCAGCGGCCTCCTTCAACCGCTCGCGGTTCCGCTGGGCCTCGAGCTTCTCGATCGCCTCGCGCTCCTCCTTGCTGCGTCGGTTCACGGCCCGCGGTTTGTACTTCAGGGTCGGTTTGGCGGGTTCACTGTTCCCCGCTGGGCCGGGGGGGCCGGGGGCGGGGGTCGGCGACGGCCGCGCGATGCTGCCCGACGGCGGGGTGCGTTTTTTCAAGGTTTGGAGGCGCTGCACCGGGGGTTTGGGGCCGGCCGCAGCAGTCGTAGTCGTAGATTCGGTGGTGGGAGCATTGTTGGGTTCGGCGGCGGTCGTGCGGCGGGTTCCTGCTGCTGCTGCTGCTGCTCCTCCGCGGCGGGGAGGAGCTTTGGGTGGCATTTTTCGGGGGTGGAGAGGCGGATGTGAAATGGAAAGTGTTATCGTAGCGTAGGGAGGTCGTGGAGGTGCGTCCGGTGATCGTAGGTCAAGGTAGGTCTCAATTGGTATAAAGCCTGTTTTAATTGAAAGTCCAGGGAAAGAGAACTGGGAATGTCGTCGTAGGGGGTAGAAGGAAGCGCGAGACTGCGAAGTGGTGTGGCTAAACTCCCGAAACTTTTTTTCCCGGTCAACTCCCGCCCCGTCGACCACTCGGCGGCCACGGCGGGCAGAAAATTCGGGAAGCGCGCGTCTAGCCCGGCTGCCCGAGAAAAGTGCGGGGCTGCGGAAATTTGTACCCGCTAGCCTCGATCGAGTATGGTCTGGCCCGACCCGCGACCCGACTGGCCGGCATCTGTCAGTGGCTTAGTCAGCACTCAGCACGCTCATCCCACCTTCAAGTGATTCCTTTGTTATTGGTGAATAAAGGAACTAATCAATATACTCTAAGCTGAATTAGAAGTTAACCTGTTATCAATCGACTGAATCTGCTAATAAATTGACAAGCCACACTGGATGCCACTAAGTCAAGTCCTGGTCAGATCTACTGCATCTGTATAGATCCTCATTTGAAACATATATTTCTTATTCGATCACCCTAGACCTGACAGTTATTGTTTCGTCTCCACCAGATCAGTCGAATAATGACTCCGCCATTCAAAAACAACAAAACCAATCAATCCAGATACATTGGCACAATCATCGCACGGTAATGAGTGGTGGAAGGCGACCAGGCACCCCACAGGGCCGCATCAAATTCAGCTGCAGATAACGCCAAAAGAACACGACACAATAAGCACAATCAACCCGCTCAGTTCAATCGCTAGAACTATTGAATGGAATGCAGAGTGTAATGGGACAAGCATGACGATGTGAGGACCGTGACAAAAGCTCGGAGCTCGTCGAGTTGATGCGAGGTGGTAAGGTCGACAGTCGGAGGGAGCGTGGGTGTAATGTAGGTGGTGGGTGGAGGGTTGAGGCTGGAATGAGCGACGCACCCAAAGGAGCCGTCCGAGCGGTCGCAGAGTCACCCACTCCTACCGAGGTAGAAGTGCGAGGTACTGCGCACAAGAGGGACAGGAGACTTCAGGATGGAAGGCCAACGGTACAGGGTCAAGGTTATGAAAGGAGGGGAAAGATGCGATACACAGATAATTCCACTCGTCTATGTTAAAAGGTAAAAGGTAAAATATGTTTGCGGAAATGCAGCCATCCAGGCACAGCTCATAAGTCGATATTCGGACAAACAGGTGCAGGTGCGAATGTGTATCTGAGATAGTGAAAGCAACAGGACCGTCATCCTCATGCCGGATACAGGATAGGTCTAGCGCTTGCGTTTCTTGTTCTTGTCGGCGATAGCAGCCGATGACGATGACGACGACAACGACAACGAAGGCATAGGGGCGGCAGTAGCCACCAGCGTTTGAGCCTCGGCGCCGTTGGGAGGAGAATCAACGGTCTTCTTCACGGGAACCCCCATGTGACGACCGTAGCGGCCTTTGCGACCGTTCCCTTCGTCTTCGCTGATGCAGCCATCAAGGCCAATCCCAGCATCCTTGCATCGACCGCAAGGGCGTTGCCGATCACAGCCCTTCTTGCTCTTGCGGCATCGCTGGCAACGCGGCTTGGTGGACAGATCCTCTTCATCGGCAGCGAGTGGGTGAGGGTGCTGATGTTGAAGGTTCACGGACGAGGTCGAGCTCTTGCGTACGGGCGCTGGGCTAGCTAGGACTGGCGACACCGCTGCTTTCTGTGTGACCACTGTGGGAGTCGGTTTAGCCTTGCGCACGGCACCATTGGTGATCGCCTTGGCTGTCTTGCTCGGGCGCGGTGCCGACTTGGACCCACGGGCCTTGGTCGAGGTCGTGCTACCGGCGCGGACCTTGACCTTCTTCGACTTGGGGGCCGACTCGTGATAAAGGGAATCATCGTCAATCTCATTCTTGATGGTGTGATCATGCTGTCCATCCTCCTGGTGATACTCATCATCGCAGCCGTCGTAACTGCCATCAGAACTGTCAAAGCTTGGCAGAATGTCGTCCAGTCGCTTGTGGGTGCGCTTCATGGCACCCGGGGGCAACATTGGGCTGGAGTCCAGCCTCTGCTTGGTTCGTAAGGGCAGATCATCATCATCGTCGTCATCGTCATCCTCGCTGTACTCGTCACCATCGCTGGTGGCGCCAGTCGAGGAGGCAGCATCCGCAGCGCCGCTAAAGGCATCATCCAGGGTGGATGCAGATGTGCGACCATGCGAGAAGTTTGACGCATCGCCCAGACGAATCAGCTGCATGGCTACATCCTCATCGGAAATGCAGCTCGCGATGGTTGGGTCGGGCGTAGGGAGGACCCCGTGGGCCGTGTTGCGACCAGCCGAGTTGTTGCTGTACTGCCCCGATGATTGGGTTGCGGCCCGGTCGCGCAGGCGATGTCCGTGATCAGGAACCATCGGCGTGGCATAGACGGAATTCTGGCCCTGATGAAGGCTATACGCTTGTTCATTGTGTCCATAGCTCTGAGGAGAAGGAAGAAGTGGTTGTTGTTGTTGGGAGTTATAGGGTCGCTGAGTGGGGCGGGCAAAAGGTGAGACGGCTCCTTCTTGGCCGATCGACCGACGCTGAGGGGAAATGGAAGAGGTGGAGGTTGTGAGAGGCACCTGAGGGGGGGCGAACAGCGGCAATTCCTATATGGATGTGGAATCAATGATCAGTAACTGTCCAAGCATTTGGAGGCTACGTTTGGATGGTGCCCTTACCGAGCTTTCAAACTTGGGCCGCTTTCTGCGACCATCTTGAAGGATGTTCTCCATGCTGATATCTGAGCTACCCAACTGCTCACTACGAGGCTTCCTGGCGCCCGAGACAGATCCATAGCCACCCTCACTGTCGCTGTAGCCTCCATCCTCCATAAAACTGCCATGCGTGCTGGAGCCTCTGCTCTTGTTGCCCCCGCGCGACGAGTGTTTGTGCTGCGATGCGCTGCGACGGCTGCGCCCGGACGGCGACATGCTGCGCTTCCGAGCGAGCCGGGAGGCTGGCCGAGATGGGGGCTGCCCGTGCTCCAACATGTGCGCCGCCTGCATTGCCGGCGCCATCTGGAAAGGCTCTCCCAGACTGGGGCGCTTGCGAGCGTCCATGGGCAGGTGTCCATAGAAGCGGTCCCCGTAGCCTTCAGTATAGGCTTGCACGGGGATGACTCGCACGTATACCGTCATGTTATTTCGGAGATTCTCATACCTGGCAATAAGGGTGATACCCTGTTCATCCTCAAAGCTGACCCCGCTAGCAGTGGTATCGTAAATCCCATAAAAGTTCTTGACCGTGGTCACAATGGAATCCGTGGTATCATGGGGATAGATCTGGACTCGCATAGGTATGCGAGCCCGCACCTTAGAGTTCTCATCGAGTAGCAGCTCGAAGGCGACGTTCTTAGGCACAGAGCTCCGGGGGGAAGGTTCCTGAGGCGAGCGATAATCACTATAGGCAGGCGACGCCCCAGGAGCCGCATGCTGTTCGTACGAGACAGCCTGCATGATGGGAAAGGTCCAAAAGCGGGTGCTACCACACTGCTACTACATTGATGATCGTATCAACCGGCTGCTCTTGTTTGGGGGTGGATGGAATCGATCCGGATGGGAAGGGAACAGGTTGAGTGGGGGTGGGCGGATGTTGGAAGAGGGAAAAGGCAGAAATGGGAATATGAGGGTATGGGCAAAGTCCATCCAAACCTACCACAACAGTAAACCCAGGAGAGGCTGGTTAAAAGATGGATCACCCGCGATTGATTATATTGACAGGATCGATGACCCCGAGTTGTGGTGGATGGGATGAGAACACCCCAAGTCGCAACAGCCGAAAGCGACGGGAAAGGCGAGAAAAAACCGATCGATGCTGAAAGGAAAACCAGTATGAATGTCAGCACAATGTGTTACCAGATGATCTCAGATGATTGGAAGGTCTTCAGTGAGAGAGAAGATGGCAGGAAGCCGATGGTATTCCAAGGCCTGTTGAGTCCTGATGGATTGTAGACTTGAGGAGGGGGGGGGGAGAGATGGGTGTGGGCATTGAGGAAGAAGCAGGGAAGAAACAACCCGAATCGGTCGGAAGAGGAGGAAGAGGATTAATGACACACCGATGACAGGTCAAACTGAATTATCCAGAGTCGCACCCATGTACCAGATCCGACAGGATGAAGAAGGAAGGACAGCGAGGCCGATGGGAGGAGGGAGTCGGGGGTCGGGCCGTGGGCGAGGTGAGTCGTTCTACCAAGCGCTTGGGTATGTCAGCGGTGGCATCACGCAGAGCCGAAGCGAGTCAGGAGAACAGAGCGGACCAGCACCCCATGCTGCAAGCCGCGAACACAAATAAAGAGAGTAATACGATCAAGAAGAGCCTACCAGATAGATACTGCACCCAAAAATCGAGGAAGGATGAGGGGCGGAGGGGCGATGGGCGAACGAAGTCGAAGGTTGAGTTGTCGAAAGAGGGTTGAGGAGGAGGAAGAGGAGAGAGAGAGAGAGAGAGAGACAAGAAGAGGGAGAAGCCGACTGAAAGACAACCCAGAAGTGGTTTCACCCACACCACTTCAGCAAGCTACGTACTGGGGTCGGTGACCACATACGTCTCTTCTTTCCCCCCTTTCCATAGATTTTTATTATCGCCAATTCACAAACAATCTCAAGTTCATTATATCACTCAATTGAGTCTATTTATCTTCTATATTTTCCACATTGTGAAATGCGCGTTGGTCTATTGCATCGCAAAAGTCCCAGATCGCATTCCGTCTACGGCCCGGATACGGCGGCGTTCACGGGGAACATTGACTGCTCTCTTGCGACCGTCGGACGTCCCAGGCGGTATTTAGTCTCCTTCGCCATGAGTCGCAATCCCTGCATCTCTACAATAACGGTCTTATTCCGAACTGTAGACAAACAGAACATGGGCCAGAGCGTGCGAAAGGCATTCGGGTGGTTGAGCCATCAGCCCAGGTCTGGCGCAAACTGACGACTTCCTCCACCTCCACCTCCACCATCCGCAGATCTCCGTCTTTGGGCATAAGCATGTCGAAAGTGGCACGAGAATTTTCGCATACAGCTTAATCACGTAGATAATCTGTGCGTAGTGCCCAGCTCCGACTCGAAATTGATAAATACCACTCTTCGTCGCACGACACAAACGGAGAGGTAGGGACAATTGAAGGGAAAGCGGAGTGGCGTCGGGTTGGCTGGCACATCCTCAGCGCGGCCACGTCGAATGACACCCCCGAATCACATCCCGGTCACCACCAGACATGGTCCAACTGCGATCCCCAAAGGAAAATGATCCGGTTCGAAGTCACCGCCAGACTTCGTTCTTTTGCTCATGATTGATGCTCAAAACCACACGCTCTAAATCCGACAGGCGCAAACTGGGCGACGAGAAGGAGTTTCCATCGCAAATCCATACAATGCGATCAGCCCCGTCGCTCATTGCGCCAATGCGATCCGGATTGTTCCTCGTTGTTTTCGCTTCTCCCACTGGGAAACGGGTTTTACTCAGACATGCAGGGCTGAAATTCCCGCCCGGAGCTCTCGAATCATGCTCACAGACCCTGGGGTGGCAGCGAGCGATGCGACCATCGTTCCCTTCTTCATCTTCATCTTTTTTCTACCCCAGTCTGTCAACCACAAGCATGTGGATTGTACTGATTGAGGGAACCGGTGGAATGAACGAAAGGGAATGGGGCAACAGAGAGGGACAAAGATGGAGATGATGGGGGCATTATTGGCTCTGGCTCCAGGCCAACAGCACCGACCAGCGATCACGCCCAATTGTTGCCTCGTTTCATGATCTGCGCCTGTCCAGGCTTGTCCTTTCTTTACCCCTCCCTCCCTCCATCAGCCAGCATGGACTACGTAAGGTTGGATGGATGAATGAATGGATGAATGGACGAGGGATTGTCCTTCACCAACCGTCGGGTAGGCACAAGTCATCCATCGACCTTTCCCCCCCATCCCATCCCATCCCCTCCCCTCCCCTCTCCAGGATTCTAACGTTTCTTCACTACTAAATTACTGTATGTATGTAAATGCGTTCTATCCGCGGGTAGAGCGTGTCTATCCGGCCGTCTCTCTTTCCATCCAGTGACCCTTCGTTTCCCAGTCAGTCTGCAGGTCCCGGTGCGACATCGCATTTTCTCTATCAGTTCCGTTATCCTCCCCAAAGGTCCTTACTCCCTTCTCTTTTGATTCAAGGTGGTTCGCAAGGTCGAGTTATACAGTTGTCCGCATTAGTCATTAAACATGATTTAAGAACCTTGGGGAATCGCATTGGGGGAGGAGAAATCTGAAGCGGCTAAGAAAGCATGAATGTAAAGCGCAAAATCAGACACAGAGACGAGCAACTCCGAGCCACCACCAACCGGCGCAACGATGTCGTTAGCCGGATGAGTGGGGGAAGGGATTTGGAGCAGGTGCAGTGCTGTGCAGCAGCCCACACCCTAACAAGTAAGGTTATGATTATAGGTCACATAGACACCATCCAGCAGGACTTTTCTTCTCGAGTTTCTAATTGCAGATGATTAGAATCATGTAGGAGAAATAGCAGGTGCTAGGAGACTGAAGAAATCAAATGATTGCTGTAGATATTCTAGTTGATTGTTGTAGTGTTTCTCGGCTGGAAAGATAATTGGGGGGGGGGGTCGCTCGGCGGGGCTCTTCTCTGGTTGTCTCATTGAGTCAATCAATAAACTCCGAATAAAGAAAGGATTGAGTGACTTTCGTCCTGCAACGCCGACTATTATTGTTGTCCTTTGCCCACACCGAAACTTTGCGCTCACTCAATAGTCCGCTTCGGGTCGCTCGCAATACCTCAAAACATCGGCTGTTCCCTTTTTCTGTTGTTGCTGCTGCTTCTTCTTCGTCCTCTTCTTCTTCGACCTTCCCTCCGTTTGTTCTAGCTTGAGTCAACAAGAGCTTATTTATGTGGATACTTCCCCTCAATTCTGTCACCTGTGTGAAAAGGCGCAACCTTGTATTCTGTAAGACCGATTCCTACAGTCGCGATCGGCGATTGAGCAGACGAGGGTTGATTTCCCCTCCACCACTTGATCCTCCCTCCCGTATCATGATAGGCAGCGCCGGATCCGCGTCCCACCGTGGCTTTCTGGCGACGTTGGCATTTGCACGGGAGTAAACGGGAACCAGAGAACAAGGCCGAAGCAAAATTGAACTCCTAGAGACAGGGAAGACAAAATTTGTAAAGCCAGCGAGAAACATGGGTTTATTCGAGTCATTGACGCTGCCTTCATTATTCTTCCCCGCCTCGGTCGTTCACCAACTATCGTTCATTCCTACCATGCGCTGGCCCCGATCTCGATCGCAAAGGCCATTTCTCCCCCACCCTTCAATTCTTCTTCTCCCTTCTCATGCCTCTTTATACCGGCATCTTCGACAAGATCTCTGAAGTAAGTGATCGGTCTTGTATGATCAGCCCCATGGAGGACCCCTTGCGCCTTGTAGCCACAACCGACTGGCGTGTTCGTCGGGCTCTATCTTTTGCGACCTCCAGCCTCAAATGACCGAGCGAAATGGCGGAGTGTAGCGCCCGGCCTGATCACGTGGTTTCGCGTTCCCGAGCGGGCGATTTCGTGTCGCCCGGCGCGTCCCCCGCCTGCGCATAGTTGAGCCCCTGCCCACACCCGCCAGAAGCAAGAATGCATCGCTGTAATTCAGGAGCAGAATCGCGCTGTTCTGGAGATAAGACTGCTAGCTGGGAATATCATTATCTATCAGCGGATCGCAAAATTTTGGGGTGAAAGAGAAATGAAGTGCAAGCGGGAAGACGCGCTGAGTGATGTCACATGGGATGCAAAGGCAGACAAACCAGACAAACGAGACAAACTGCAGCAACCTTCTGAGAAATCCTGGGTTGACATAAGCATAGCTGGTTGTTGACGGTAACCAAGTAAGGAAGTGACCGTTTTGGGTAATACTGCCCTTTGTTGCCATCCAACCGGCTGAACTAATTCCAATTAGTGCTGCTGTTGCTCCCTCCACCAGTGTTTTTGTCCTGTCCTGCCCTGCCCTGCCCCAGGTCGCGCCCTCCCCTCCCTCCTCCCTCCCTCCCTTCCTTCTCGATTGCTTCGTCGTCGTTTTCAAAGTCTTTCTGAAGTTTTCTATAGCTTGTCCCAGAAAAGCCTCGTGCTGATCCAGTGCTTGTCCTTTGTTCCGGTCATCACTGGATTGATTCTTCGTTTTCGCTGCACCTGGTCTTGGCGTGGTTGTTGCTGTTGTTGTTTGTTTGGGGCCGTTCTTAGTATAACTTTAGCTGCTGCAACAAAACTGCTCTTGCGCAGAGCGCAGAGAAGTAAACAACAACAGCCCAAGTCCCATCCACAACCCACGTCGAGTCCTGGAGGCTCAGGAGTGAACGCTGCCTCAAGTTCACCATGGATGCAAAGGTACGTTATCGTCTTTTCGTTGTTCCTCTTTAATAGCGTCGATCACCTTGTCGGCCATATGTTGTCCTCAGTGCGCACTCTACCCACGCGCCCATGCAGCGAAGGACATCTTGGCAAATCTTCTACAAAGTCGCGCCAGCCTCGATATCAGAGCTAATCACAATTTACCTCCATAGCCCCAGAGAATCCGCGTTCGCGGCGACGAGAATGCCCCCTTCCCTGCCGTAGCCGGCAAGACCATTCACCAGCGGAACAAATCGACCCCTGCGTTGTCGGCCCTCTATCAGAACGGCGTTTCAAAGCCTACCACCAAGCGAGCGGCCTTTGGAGATGTCAGCAACACGTCAAAGCCCGTCAATGCCAGCCGCGACGACGCATCCCTTGCTGGAAGGAAGCAGTCCAAAGCTGCCGAGAAGCCTTCGGTGGTCATTGAGAAGAAGTCCACTGTCCTAGCACAACCGGCTCAACGCCCAGGGGGGATGAAGGGAATCTTGAGTAATGTCACCAATGTCACTCATGCGAAGTCCGTCGAGTCGTCGAAGCAGGCTGCCAATACCCGCAAGACCCTGAACAAGCGGGCCACTATCTTCAAGGACACATCCAAGGCACAAGCCGAAAAATGCGAAAACACATCCAAGGAAACCAACAAAGAAGCGAAGCAAGGAAAAGGTGAGCCTTCCCTTGCACATGCGCCTATTGCACCTGCGAAGCAAGATGGCGCAAAGGAAGAAACCGAATCAGATGAGGTCCAGGATCCTGTAGTGGGAGAATTGGAAGAGCACGCTGTTGCCACCTCTGCAGTGGTAGAAGATGACAAAGAATCCTCCAAGCTTGATGATGACGTTTGTGAGGTGCAAGGTGTGAGGGAGAGTCGTGAGTCCCGCGAGGAAGTTGGCCCTGCAGGCCACGATATATCTGATCCTGCTACCAAGTCTCACCGCGAATCTGTCGCAAGCTCTCACGTCGCCCATGACCGCCAACCGGCACAGGCTGAATTTGAGGATTATTGGGACGATGAAGAGGAAGAGAATGAGGACGATGATGGATACATCACGGCTCGCTCTTATCGTTCGCGTGGCGAGAACACCACCGGCGGCGCTACGACGGTCCTGTTCCCTAAGTACACTCAGCAAGTCCGACGGGAATTAGCCCTTGCACAGCAAGTTGTTGAAGCCACGCGAACAGAGGAAGATATTGAAGATGAGTTCTGGGACACAAGTATGGTTGCGGAGTACAGTGAGGAGATTTTCGAGTATATGAGAGAGCAAGAGGTATGGACCCCCTGTTTAAAACGCAGTTGACAAGGAGGAAGTCACTGACAATACCTGCTATGTATAGATCAAGTTATTGCCAAATGCGCATTACATGGACAACCAGGCCGAGATCCAGTGGTCGATGCGCTCAGTTCTCATGGACTGGCTAGTGCAAGTCCACCATCGGTTCTCGCTGCTGCCTGAGACCCTCTTCCTTTGCGTCAATTACATTGACCGGTTCCTGTCCTGCAAGATTGTGTCTCTCAACAAACTGCAATTGGTGGGCGCCACTGCGATCTTCATCGCTGCTAAATATGAAGAGATCAACTGCCCGTCCATTCAGGAGATTGTCTACATGGTCGACGGCGGCTACTCTGCGGACGAGATCCTGAAAGCCGAATGGTTCATGTTGAGCATGTTGCAGTTTGAATTAGGATGCCCTGGCCCGATGAGTTTCCTGCGCCGCATCAGCAAAGCCGACGATTATGATCTGGAGACGCGCACTCTCGCCAAGTACTTTCTGGAAATCACCATCATGGACGAACGCTTCGTTGGCAGCCCTTCTAGCTTTGTTGCAGCGGGGGCTCATTGTTTGGCTAGACTGATGCTGAGAAAGGGCGACTGGGTAAGACTACCGCCTTTTGACTCGCGTGAGAGATGCTAATCAAGCACAGACACCCGCCCATACTCACTATGCAGGATATACTTACTCTCAGCTCCTGCCTCTCATTTCCCTCATGATGGAGTGCTGCGAGAGGCCTAGCAAACACCATGCCGCGATCTACGAGAAGTATACAGACAAGCGGTACAAACGCGCTTCTCTCTTCGTCGAGGCCGAAATGAAGCGAGGGTTTCTTCTCCCTGACAACCACAAAGACACTTCTGTTTTCCGCCGGAACTCAACTCTCGAAGCAGGCCACTATTGCAAGAAAGTCAACATTTAGTGTCGTTCCTTATCTAGGTCCCCACTAAGGCTCATGCTTCGATAGTCGAGCGCCCAACCACCATACAGGGAATCAATCGACCCACACCACGTGCTACTGACCAGAACTCTTGATTCCTTCATTCACTCTTTACATTTCCTTACACTTTAATGAGTGGACTAGAGGCGATGTCCCAAGTTATGCACATTGGACTTTAGAACCCACAAAAAAGAAAAACTGACCACAGGGTCAGGATATCAGATACCAAGGGAAGGCGGAGTTATTTTGATTTTTGTATTGATCTAATGATTCGGATGACATGAAAGCCGCGCAACACATCCAGGCTCGGGAGTTCATGGAATCGATGGCTAGTTATCTCTTTTTTCTTCTTCCTGAAACCTGCCCTTCCTTCAGGTTCTGCCCATTTGTTCCTCTCCTTTGTCTTTTCGTCATCCCTCCTCTTATTATGCCCCGTCGATAATGCCATGCCGCCTCGTGATGATTACTTTTCCGGCATGTTTTGGTCCCTCATGGACAGTGACCCCACGACACGATGTCAAAGAGCGTCACGCACGATGAAATTTTTCCCTCTCCTATCTTCCTTTTCTCTCTTCTGTCACGGATTTTGGAATGACGTTTGTCCTTTCCTTCTCTTGCGCGGCACACTTCTTTTTTTCTTCTCCTTTTCTACCCGCTCGACGGATTATCATCCAGGATTATGGCGCAGGTATTAATGAAAATGGACCTTACTTTTTTTTATTTTACATGCTGCAGTGGCGTGCGTATCTTGACCTCATAATGTAGTTTCTAGGCTTGGGGCTACTACAAAGCGCTGTCATTGACACCAGCTGTCCTTCCGGCACGGTCAGTATACCCAACCCTGGGGCTTACTTAAACCTCCCTCAATCTCTAACTCCTCCTTGCTATGGTACAACGACCTCTCTTCTAGAATTAACCCAAGCAAATCACTCAGCAAAGCAAGCCGAGCCCCTTGCCAACCGATTCATCTATCCATCTATCTATCTATCTATCTAGCCAATGTCTTCTCCAAGAAAGAAGGTAATTAGACCTAAATCCAATGTCTGCAGCACGCAGCCCGCTAAGAAAGATGGGATGGGAAATCATTGATCCAACCCATTAAACTCAACCAACCTCTTCACGACCTCAATCACCTGGTCCGCCAGGGCCCCGCTCACACCCCCAGACCCAAACCCAGAGGCAGAAGCAGGCTGATCGATCCGGCCGGCAATCACCTCGTCCAGCATCATGCGCAACCGGGACACGAGGACGCCGATGCGCGCCCAGCCGCGCAGCCGCAACCACCCGTCGACGATCAACCCGCGCCCCGTGGTATCGAGGTCGATGGATCCGCAGAAGAGGAGGAGGGAGAAGGCGTTGAATGCTACATTGGCAACATTAGCAGCCGAACCAACACAAACCCCGCCCCCCAAAAAGTATGGAAGATAGGGGGAGAAGTTGTTGGGGGGGGGGGCAGCAAAACTTACGAGTCAAGTCCCGCACAAACACCTTACTCGTCGCCATCTTGGTGAAGTAGCTCAGGTACGCGGCGCCGCCGGGGTAGTTCTGGGCGGAGAACAGCAGCGAGCTCGGGTGGATGAAGACGCGGCCGTTCTCCTGGTTGAAGTACTTGATCGTGCGGGCGTCCGGGTCGATCTCGACGGTGCCGGTGATGGAGGCGGCGAATTTCTTGTCGGGGAAGGAGATCTGCGCGATTTGCGGTTGGAAGGCGCCTGCGATGAGGGCGCGGAGGAGGGGTTTGTTGGTTGTGTTGCGGTTCCAGTTGTTGTTGTTGGCGCTGCGTAGGGAGGATTGGGGTTGGGAAGAGGAGGAGTAGTCGACGGGGAGGAGGCCAGCGTCTTTGAGGGAAGTGAGGAGTTGAGCGCGGTTGGAGGAAATGTCGCGCAGGGTTTGATGCGAGAGGAAATTGGCCATGCACCAGCTTTGGGTTTGCCAGTAGCCGTGGGCTTGAACGCGGTCGGACCATTGCTGGTAGGCGAGCAGGTCGGTCAGGAGGTCGCCGTCGTTAGCACCCTTGGTGAAGGCGGCTTTGGCGGCGGTGGCTTCCTCGCGTTTGTCGCGCGGGGAGACGAAGGGGCTCTTGACCGTGAGGATGGCGGAGATGGTCACGCAGGCGTCGATACAGCCGAAGATCGAGCCGTAGACCATCAATTTGGCGCATCGGAGGTCCGCCGGGATCATTGAGAGGTAGCGGCCCAGCGCTGTGAGCCGGTCGTGGTCGAGCGCCCCGACGCGGTGCAAGAAGTCCAGGGCGCCCTCGACGGCGGTGCTCTCGGGTGGCGTGATGGTGTTGGCGAGGAAGTGCGCGACGTCGCTAATGCCTTGCATGGCTTTCACGGACAGGCAGAGTTGCTCCAGCGGTACGCGCCGGATCTCAGGGTCAGGCCGGTGAGGCATGCTCGTCTCGGCCTTGCGTGTGTAGAGCTTGTAGCATGTTCCTGCCCTGACACGACCGGCACGTCCGCGGCGTTGCTTGCAGGCTGCTTGCGAAGCCCACACCTCTTGTAGCCTGACAATGTTGTCTCGCGGGTCATAGCTCGTCTCTTTCACGCGGCCGGTGTCAATGACGGCCACAATGTCTTCGATGGTGATGGATGTCTCGGCGACGTTGGTGGCAGCGATGACTTTGCGCATGCCTGTGGGGGCACTTTGAAAGACACGGCGCTGCTCAGCTGGTAGAAGAGATGCATGAAGAGGTAGAGGATGAGTATTCGGGATTCTTCTCACAGCGTTGAGGCATCTTTCGATCTCCATGGTACCGGGCAAGAAGATCAGGATGCCCCCGGGCTGGTCGCCCAGCTTGGCATCGATATATCGGACGGTAGAGGCAATCAGCTCGTAGTTGATGCCCATTCCGAGGCTTCGTAGGACCTTGCCAAGGGGCTCGTCGGACTGCTGCGAGGATGGAGCCTCTTCGTCGAAGTCCCGCTCTGTGAGCTCGGGGTAGAACCCAGTGTCACGAATAACATCGTCTAAGTAGTAATCGTCGACAGGGAAAGTTCGTCCCGGGATGTTGACCAAACCAACCGACTCTCGGCCGCCGAAATACTTGATGAAGATCTCTGCGTCGAGGGTTGCACTCATCAGAATGACTTTGATATCCTTGCGGTGGCGCAGAACGTCTCTGAGAAGAGCTAGGAGGAAGTCGGTATCAAGACTGCGCTCGTGCACTTCATCAACGACGACGTGAGTGACATCTGAGAGAGAGCTTGCAACATTGCCATCCGGGCCACTGCCCGACTGCATGCGACGGAGTAAGACACCCGTCGTGACGAAAGTGATCTTTGTCCGCCCTGACTTGACCTTCGACTCTCCTCGAATGATGTATCCTACCTCGTCGCCGACGGTGGTGCATCGCTCGTCGCTGACTCGATCCGCCAGGCCCAAAGCAGAGATTCTACGCGGCTGGGTACAGATTATGTTCGCGGCAGCGCCGAGGTCCCTCTTGATTAGGTCGTCGAGCATGAATTGAACGGATTGGGTACTCTTTCCACTACCGGTCTCTCCGGAGATGATCGTAACTTGATGTGTGTTCACAGCATTGATGATGGCTTCCTGGGTGTTCCAGGCCGGGAGCGACTGGCGCTTTCGAAGCATGTCCTGCTGGTCTTTGGTTGACTGCCTCGCTTCCCAAGACTCGCGCAGCGAAACGCTTTGCGGTGCACCTGGTTGCCACTTGACCTCATATCCTCTCTTGCGCGATGAGCGCACGGGAAGATTCGAGGTGATCCCGGCGGGGGCTAGGGGAGCTGTCACCGTCGAGATGTCTCGCAGCTTTCCGGGGTTCTCCATAACTGAGGGGAGATTGGTCTCCAGCCAATCCAGCATGTTATAGATCATAGGCTCTCCTACGAAATTCTCTTCGGAGTACTGAACCACCTGACGTATCGCACTAAGACGTATATAGGCAGGAATACCTTTCGCCTGGATAGAGATTATCGGCGGAGAAGATGGATAATGCGTTGAAGGTCGTTGAAACCGGAAAGTCAACGGCTCTGGCAAATCGGGGTTTTCACCCTTGATCTCACAGACCTTGTCAGAAGCCCGTATATACCTATCCCCGAAAATTGCCTCGAGTGTTTCTTGCTCCTCTGCCCATAAATCCTCCTCACCGGAAGAAGCAGGCTCAGCTGGAGCATTTCCGCCGTGGACCAATGTATTCTGGAGAATCTCCGCTGAAGCAAGCTCATCTCCTTTCTTGCTGTCCAAAGTCCGCGTGCAGAGATCGACGGGATAGCCCATAGCAGCGAGACGTTTGATCTTCGCCTCTCTGGCAAGATCATCACTTGCAAGGCTCACGCCCGCCGAATAGCCCTCGGGCAAACACCAGCGAGGCAAATCGTCTTCCGGCACGTAGATGAGAAGCCATTCAAGAACCTCTTCACGGTCTTTACAAGTGCCGACAGCCTCCTCGACGTGGCTGCGTCGGAAGCCGAGACGAGTGAGCTCGTCGACAATGGCATCACGTTCCTTTTGCGGAATCTCCACCCCGTAGGGGTTCCAGATCGCATGCTCTCGCAGCATACCCTCAATCTCACGGCGGATCTTGCCGCCAAGATCAACCTTGGGCGCACGCGACCAGATGTTCCGTCCCTTGTTCTGCCCACCACTGCTGGAACCCAGTCCCAGATCGACCGTCGTCTCCGCTGCCTTGGCTGCCTGGAGCTTCTCCCGTTCCTTGCGCTTCTTCTCCAAATCCGCCGCGGCGCTTTCGCGCTCCAGCTTCGCCAGAAACGGGTCAGCTTCGTACATCCAGCCCTTCCCTTCCCTGGAGTCCGCCGCCTTGAGATCCGTGAAGTCCTCGCGCCAGAGCTTCTTATATGTGGGCGGCATCATCATGTGGAGATTCTTCATATTGCAGACTCGGTACAACGTATACGCCGCGGCGAAATGTCGAGCCTCCAGCGCGGTAGGCTGGGCGGCGAGGTGCTTATGCGACGGGGGCAGCTTCATCGGAGGAAGTACGATCGTTTCGCGGGTCTTCGGGTCAACGCGCTTCAATATCACGCTGGAGACGAACCCCTCTGAGACTTTTATCTATTGCAACGTTCGCAGTCAGATCCAGGTCCGTCGAATCAGCCCAATCATAAGACTGCGCGCCCGCTGGCAGCACGCAAGAGTGTGAGGGTACATAGTTCCTGGGAGCCCAAAGAAAGGACCCAGATACACACACAAAACTCACCATCGTGTATTCCGGCTTCTCCCACTTCTGCTTTTGACAATGCTCCGCGAGCATATTCACAGGCAGTTTCCCGGTCCATGAAGCTCCTCCAATGACCTCCTTGACCGAAGGTTTCTTCTGCTCGTCGGTCGTGGTCTGCGCTTTCTTCGCCGTCTCAGCCGATCGCTCGGCCGCGGCTTTGGCCTGCTTCGTCCCCGGTTTGGGAGCGCCTCCCCGGTTCTCGGACTTTTTCTTGGGGGCCATGTTTGTTGGTGTTTCTTTGCTTGTTCTCAAGAGGAGGGGAGGGAGGAGAGGGAGGAAGGGGATGCCCCTCTTTGTAGGCAAAGAAAAAGAACTTGTCGTGGCACGGGGACTTACTTTTGGCTGCTTGCTGGTTGATAATAGTTAATTGATTGATTTGACTTAACTAATTGTTGTCCCGCACTTTGACCGCTTTGGCCGAGTTGGTGTCGCTGCGGGGAGCATTTTAGGTTAAGTTAACTCTGGTTGTGCTCGCCGCATCTACTAGTTAATACTTCGTACGCTCTTTCATGATTTCATTGCGACCACAGACACAACCAAGCAATGGTGACTCGCCCATGATACTATAGCGCTGCTGCCATGTCCGAGTCATCGGCTTATAGAGCAGACAGTTCGGGGGATGGGAAGGAGAAGAAGAATCCCGTCAAGCGAGATGCCTGTATGTCCGAACTCGAGCGCTGCGCAAGCGATTGCGATTACGATTGCGATTGCGATCGCGATCGCGATCGCGCCGTTGATGCCTTTTCCCCTACCCTCACCTTCTTCCTCGCAATACCTCTCAGCGCATACAGAGGAAGCTCAAGAAAACAATCACTAATATGTTCTAATCCAACGCCCCCACAGTCGCGGAGCTAATGTCCAGGAAGAGCAAGCAGCGCAAATCCACCACCACCACCACTACCACTCCAATGCCAACAAAACGAAGAGCCATCGGTGGACCCCGCGACGGACTCGGCGCCTACATCGCCAACCCAAACGCCTACCCCTCTAGCACCGTAATCTACCACAACGACGACTTCGTCGCGGTCCGCGACCTCTTCCCCAAATCCACACTTCACCTGCTCCTCCTACCCCGCGACCCCACCAAAACCCGCCTCCACCCATTCGACGCGCTCTCCTCCTCCTCCACTGACGGCGGGGCGTTCCTGGACAAGGTGCGGGCGGAGACGCAGCGGCTGCGCGCGCTGGCCGCGGGCGAACTGCGCCGGATGCACGGGCGGTACTCGGCGCAGGAGGCGGCGCGGAGGGCGGCGCTGGACCGCGACCCCCCGCCGGCGGAGCTGCCGCGCGGGCGCGACTGGGAGCGCGAGATCATGTGTGGGATCCACGCGCATCCGTCCATGAACCACCTGCACATCCATGTCATCTCCGTGGACCGCTACAGCGACCGGCTGAAGCATCGGAAGCATTACAATAGTTTCTCTACGCCGTTCTTCGTGCCTATCGAGGACTTTCCCCTCGCGAAAGATGATCCCCGGCGGCGGCCGGATGAGATGCAATATCTGCGCCGGGACTTTGTCTGTTGGCGCTGTGGGCAGGGGTTTGGGAATCGGTTCACGGAGCTCAAGGCGCACCTTGCGGAGGAGTTCGACGCTTGGAGGCGGTTATAATTTTTTATAAAAAAAAAAAAAAAAGGTACATAATGGACATGGGAATATGGGTAAAGATTTGGGTTCAAGGAGCAAGGGCGTGGTATCCCTTGTTTAAGTTCAATCTTCAATCATTGAGTGTTTCTAATGGAACCCTGAAGCCTAAGTTGCAAAAGCTTCATTTGCCTAAATCAAATGTGGACATAAATGTACACGCAAAATGAAAGAGCAGGAGCCCCAGTCGACTGACCAC
The DNA here is from genome assembly GCA_012184565.1 of Aspergillus floridensis. Classification (NCBI taxonomy): domain Eukaryota; kingdom Fungi; phylum Ascomycota; class Eurotiomycetes; order Eurotiales; family Aspergillaceae; genus Aspergillus; species Aspergillus floridensis. The sequence continues at coordinate 5,633 of WOUI01000416.1, read as the reverse complement.
ATTTTCAGCAGTCGTTTATGTCAACGGGTCACCCTGTCTTCAGCCTTATAGAAAGAACCACTCAAGGTCCCCTCTACGGGCATTGAATCCTTCCCTTATCTTCATCTTACACAGCCACCGTTCATGATGTCACCAATGACATTTAAGCACGGCTCTTAGAGCGGGAGCTGCTGCCCTTCACCTTGCGGGCCTCGGGGCGGTTGATGTGGTGAGCGGGGATCCAGTCGGCATTGTAGGCAGTGGCAGAAGTGACAGCAGGTCCCTCAACGGGGATCTCCTCCTTCTTGGGCACAGTTGACTTCTTGATGGTCTCAGGGGCCTTGCCAGCGCGACGCTTCTGGGGGAAGTAGGGGGCGATCCAAACGGTGTAGAAGAAGTAGACGACACCAGAAAAGCAGGCCAGGAGGAAGAAGTACAGGAAAAGACTGGGGCCAGCATTGTTAGTGAACATTCCCTGGAACGATGGGAGGAAGCAGTAGGGGGAGGGAGCAGTGAGGTCTTACATCTGGGGGTCGAAGATGCTGGTCTCAGGCTCAACCACACTGACGGTGCCGTTGTAGGTGTACAGGGTGTAAACGTTGCCCTCGATGTCGGAGATGACGGAAGCCAGCTCAAGTCTCAAATCCTGGGGGTGCATCTCGGTGGCGAAGTTGAAGTTCACGCTCTCCTGCTCACCGGCCGGGATCTCAAGGCTGTATCGGTGGGCGGTCAGGTTGCGAACGATGCGGTTCTCCTCCTCGCCCAGAGACCACAGAGAGCCTCCGATGAAGTTGACAGTCACCGGGTTGGGCTCATCGTTAGCGAAGGTAATCAGCGCCTGGGTCGGGTGGCCATTGACCAGCTTCACGCCGAAGAACTCAGAGGCAGGGAAAGCAGCCTGCGCGGTGACAGCAAGGTTGGGAGTCTGGGGAGCTTCATCCTTCTCGACAGCATCCTAGAGATATGAGAAAGAGCATTGAGTTAGTGACTCGAAAATTGAGACACGTGAGTAATCTGATTGCTTCAGACGAGGGTAAAACATACAGCCGCGAGACCGCCGCCGATCAGGGCCTGGACGGAAAGGAGAGCCAGAGACAAAAAACCAAGACGAGCCATTGTGAGACGGCTTTGGGTAGCGATGGAAGAACCGAAAGAGGAGAACGAAAGAGAGGGAAGGGGAAGGGGGGAGAAGAGGTGGGGTGGGGGGAAAGAGGAAGATGAAGAGGAGGAGGGAGGAGGAGGATTGTAGATGATGATGTGAAGGGGAAATCGGATGGGAGGGCGTTTGCTCCACGTAGGCGTTTCGGTTCGGTTGCTTTCCCCATGTTAGTAGCTGACTCAGCAGTTACGGCAGTTCCGGCAGTTTCCCCGGGCGGTCACTTGAAGCTGCCAGTTTCCGTGCCGCGTTTATCAGGCCAGTCAGTCAGTCACTTTCACTGTGTACTCTTGTACACTAGACTTTTCACTATTTAGTGCAAGTACCGGCCGGTGTCAAGTGTCAGTCCAGCTCCATGCCTTCGACTCTTGATTGCAATCCTTGTAGAGCGACCTCTCTTCCTTTCTCCCCCTCTCCTTCTCTCGTGTTGTAATCTCAATCGCAGTGAATGTCTAATCATACTTAGTCACTGAATTCATCTGCCTATATCTTCAGCTCGTTTGTTGAAGTTCATTATATATATAACACTGATCTTTGACTCTTTCGCTCTTCCTAACTCACCCCTCCACGCTTAATTTTCTTGTTGTTTATTTAGACCATTAGCCAAAAGTACCAATACCGCGATTAAATCTGACCTGCCTGGTTACCATGACGGCCACCATATATCTTGATCGCTATAGAAACCTGGTTCTCACAGAACAGAAAAAGAACCTGCTGATCGAGGTACATACACAGCTACTCAATCCGCGACAATCCATATATGTATACATTGCGTTGACACTACTTTTTTCACGGCGCACAGGAGCTCCTGCAGCGAGTGGCGCAGCTTGAAGATGCATTCGAACAGGAAAAGCTTGATCATGAGCGCGAGAAGCGCTTCAATCGAGATATCCAAATACATGAGATGGAACTAATGGGGCAGGTCTCTCGGTTCCAACTTTCCATGGTGGGTCTGACACTTTATAGTTCCCGCAACGCAGTCTGTGCTGACCTCAACTTTCTCACTGCATTCCAGAACCGCCAACCCTACATAATTGTTCTCTTGGACGGATCTGGGTTCATATTCAAGGATGAGTACCTCAAAAAGGGGACACAGGGCGGGAAGCTCGCAGCCCAGAAGCTTCACGACGAGCTTGAGGCCTTTAACGCCAACCAGCTCCCCAGCGCCAAGGGCCCCAAATTGTTGACAAGAATGTATATCAATGTGAAAGCACTAAGCGAGACTTGTATTCGAGGCGGCATAACCACCGATCCATCGTTGTTGCAGGATTTCATTCGCGGCTTCAATAGTTGCTATCCTTCGGTTGACATCGTGGACACGGGCGCCGAAGCGGATAGTGCGCACAATAAGATTGCAAGTAAGCTTCTCGTCAGTCTCCATCCTGCATTCAATCCACGCTGATTCGACCATCATCTTGATGCAGAGGCCTTTGAACTCAATCTATACAATTGCCACTGCCATCAAATCCTCCTGGGCTGTGCGGATGAAAATTCTTTCTTCAAGGTTCTGGGAGATCACCTTAACGACAAGGACCTGATGGGACGAGTGACCTTGCTCGAAGCATTGCCTTTCGGCGAGAACTTGAATGCCGTCAGCTCATCGTTCAGAACATTGCAGTGGCCGGAGATCTTCCGTGACTCGAAAATCTTTCCCATCTGGTCTCCCTGGAAAGCTGCCGTGGCCACGCAGCCCCGCTCCCAGCTCACTCCGTCACCCAAGCCGGAGACAAAGCCCTCACCACGGTCCGCGAACCAAGCGTCCACAACCCCCAGCGTATCACTATCGCTCCCCTCATCCAGACCATCTAGCCCAGAAGAAGAATTCAAGGTGGTGCGCTCCAAAGCGGCCGCGCCCGCAATGCCCAAGGTCGTCGAGCGCAACAAGTACGGGCAACGAGTTGACAGGCTCGACATGAAGAAGATTAACCAACAGGATATGAATCGCCTCAAGAAGCTGAAGTTGTGCAATTACTACCATCTGCAGGGGGAGTGTCCTGTGGATGACTGCCAGCATGATCACTCGCACAAATTGACCAGAAGCGAATATGTAATGCTGGCAGCCATTGCTCGCATGATCCCCTGCCGCTATGGACTGGAATGCAATGACCCCGAATGTACGTTTGGACACCGGTGCCCCTATAGCGAACCGGGCCAGAGAGAGTGCCATTGGGGCTCCAGTTGTCGGTTCGAACCAGCCTTGCATGGAATCGATACCACTGTTGTGAAGGTGACTAAGATTTAGCGTTCCTGACCACAAGCATATCTAGTATGATGAAAAGCTTATGACCCTTTATTTTTCTTTATCTCTTGTCATTTTGAGGACTGCCCTTGGAGCGCTGATTTCCTTGTAACGTTGCTCCCTTTCACTCGAGGTAGCCTTGAGTTGGTGCATTTGGCATAGGTTTGAGCATACGGAGCGGTCTCATTCTATTCAGATTCATAACGTAACGTATATCCAGAATAAAGGTATTGCCCCCTAGATATCACCCCCAAGGTCATCCCCAGGTCATATAAGATGGTTGGATGCAATAAACTAAGAAGCGAAGGTCATAAAACTCAAACCAGACCTCGCAAATGACCTTCGAAGCATGGCGCTCGGGGTATGGTAATGGTAGAAAGAGGATAGGAACCGTCACTTCAAGTTCCTTTCAAGCCTCGATTGTGGTCATGAACATCGCAAACCGCCTCTCCCAGCCAAAGCAGTCCTCATGGGTACATGCCGGGGCAACATCGCCGCCGCCGTCGTCGTCGTCGACATCGACTGTGTCAATGCGATGCCTGCACCTGACCCCATATTCCTGAATGCAGCAATTGAATGGTTGCTGAGATAATGCACCTAGATTATGTGGTGCTTCAGCGCCTTTCTCTCTGGCCGCTCGTTTAAGTTCCTCTAGATTGCCCCAGACATGGAACAATTTTTCTCGCAGATTCGCAAGCTCGACCGGATTTTTCCTGAGGCTGCGCGATGACGATTTGGTACATCGTCAGTTCATGGGATCTGCGTAGAAGGTGAACGATCGTGACTTACTCTACCGCATCAATGCCGTGGAGGTACACTGCCTCGCCCTTGGAGACAAATAATCTGATTTGTTGCTTGGCTTGTCCTGCTGGGGGCGGGGGCACGCTTTCAACCAGGAGACAGAAGCGCCACTCCCAAGTCATGAAGTCGTTATCTTCTCTGTCACTGCCTTCACTTGATGAGGCACGGGGAACTGGGACCGAGAAGTCTTCCAGATCATGAGGGAAATAATCGACCACGCGGACTTTTGTTCGATAGCAGAAGTTCTGGAAGGGAAAGCGGTATTCGATGTTGTCCGGTGACCGGTTGGTGTGCTCTTCAGAGGCGATTATAGCTTCGAGACTCCGGGTGGGAACTGACGGGTTGCCAGCGCGTACTATTATGGATCGTTAATTTCAGCATTCCTGGAACCTGTTCCGATAAAGTGACTGACCGTTAGGGTTTGCTTCGTAGCGACCCCGGTTGGTGACGGGCGGGGCCAGAGGCTGTTGGCCGTCCGCAAGGGCTTCCTTTTTCCGCGTCTTTGATTTGACCTTCTTGGGAGCTTTCTGGTTGTCTTCCTCAGCGGGCTTTCGTTTTCGGGGGTGCGATTCCCAATATGCGGTTTTCCGGTCGATCAACTGCTGGGCTCGCACGTCCTTGTGAGGTTGCACGACGACCACGTTTGCCGCCAGAGGGTTGGTTCGGTTGGTATGGACGGTAGCTTCCAATCTCCCATTGACGCGATTCTTTTTGATGTGGACGTTGTACAAGAGAACGATATCATCCTCCTTGACATGCTGACGGGCGTACGCTGCGTGTGGCTCCCATAATGTGACCGGGAGAGACAACTGCCCAGCGGGCCCCGTCCACTTCTTTCGAAATCGTCTCTGGTAGTTGAAGATGTCTCCTTCGCAGCCTTCGCCGTTGCCCTCGCCATTGTCAGGCGAATAGTCGTGCAGATCTTTGTTGGAAGTGTAGTCGGTCAGGTAAAGCAAGGCCTTCTCGCTGTCATTGGGGTATATCTTGATCACTTCCCCGACCAAGTCAACGAATGTCTGCTCTTCGATATCTTTGATCAGCGAGAATTTCTTGCGATTGTATGACCTAGAGTTCGGCGCTGAGGTCTGAACCACATAGGAAGGTGGAGGACGGGCTTCCACCGAAGCTTTGCGAAAGTCGTGGATGCTAGTGACTTTGTCCAGCAGAGATAGGGCCTTCCTTCTTTCGACAGCATCAGGCTCAAAGGGCTGGGGCCCACAGATAGGTGAGGATCTGGCCATTGGATTCGGATCTGGACGGAAAATGGCCCATGGGATGTCCCGATCCTGCGCGGCCACTCCCAGAGTTCCGCCTTGTAATGACCGGACCTGCAGCGAGAATTGTGAGTGTCAATTGCCGGGGGGGGGGGGGGGGGGACAAGGCCCTAGAAGCGACCACGAACCCAAAAATGGGGGAGGGGGATAAATGTGGGCCTTTTGGCGGGGGGGAGCCTTCCCT
>WOUI01000415.1:0-28837 GCA_012184565.1 Aspergillus floridensis | reverse complement strand
TAATAATATTAAGAATATTAAAAAAAATATATAAAAGTATATTTATATTATTAATATTATTATTAAAGAACTATAGTATTTCTAAAATAAAATAATATTATTTATAATATATATTTTAAATAAAATTAATCTATAATTTTTTATTATCTATTATTATATTTTTAAAAATAGTTAGCTTTTATACTAAAATAATAGTACTATACTACTATTATATTATTAAAAACAACTGTATATAAAAGAAAGTCTAATTATTATAAATAATTTTTATAATTATAACAGATTATTAAGAATCTATCTATATATTTTTTATATAATAGTTATAATATTAATAATTTAGATTTTGTTTAGTATTTAATTTTTAGGACCTTGCTAGACCTTTAGAATAGTAAGAATTAGTCTAAAAATAAATAGACTGTTACTATTCTATATCTAACTGACCTTTTTTCTTTACATTCAGAAGATGTCATAGATAACCCCTGTAACTATAGCAGATTGTTAACAATCTACCTACACATCCTCTGTATAATGGTTATGATATTAACAATTCAGATCTTCTTTAGTATTTAACTTCTAGGATCTTACTAGATCTTTAGAATAGTAAGAATTAGTCTTAAAATAAATAGACTGCTACTATTTTATATCTAACTAATTTTTTTTTTTTTATAATTCTAATTCTTTCTCTTTAGTTATCTATAAAATATAGTATATTACTGTAATTATTATATTTAGATAGTAGTTCGGAATCTAAAACTTCTTCTACTGCTAATAATTTATCATCTTCTATACTAGATCTTTTAATAAAGGATCTTACTATAGTCAGAGATATTATTAGTCAACTATAAAACTATCAGCAGTTATAAAGACAAGTTACTGAATTATAATAGAAAATTTAATATAATAATATTAAATTAGTATTAAATTAATAACAGAAAACTTCTTCTTTCTTAAATAAATCTAAAATAAATATTAAGATCAAAGATATCCTGTAATTTAAACTTTTCTTTAATATATAAAAACGCCAGGAGTGGTTTTATGATTTAGATTATAACTTTTAAAAAATATTATCTAAATTTTATAATAATTATTATAAAATTTTTAAGACTATAAGCTATATAAGTACAACCTATCGACAGAGATAGTATTATTATTTTAAAAAATTACCACTGAATCAAAAAAAAAATATTAGCTATTTATAGCCTGTTTTTTTTAAGTAGATATTCTTTTTTATTTAAAATACTACTATTTTTAAATCTGATATAATAAGCTAGTTAGAAAGAACTTAATAACAAAGTAATTAAAATCCCCGCAAGTTCTATATCTATCTTAATACTTTGGAACAGTATTTTTCTAAAGCTACTAATAAAAAATATAGTTATATTTTTTTTATAAAACTGCTTTCTAATTTCAGCTACTATATTAAAAAATATATATACCAACTGCCAGAAGAATAAGACAAGATGGTATTTTTTACTATTTATTATTAGAATCTATATATACAGTAGTAAAAATATAAATAAAAATCTGATAGATCTAATATATTATAAAAATAGATACAATTCTATAAGAATACTCAATCTTTTAATTCTAAAACTAATTATTCTAATCTAGTTAGAAAAGTTTTATAATACTTTTTATATAATAGTACTGAGCATCTTGCTAACCGATATTTTTAAAAAAAAAAAAGATTAGCTTAAATTCAAGAACTATAAGCTAAAAAAAGTAATATAAAAAAATAAAATAGACTAAAACCAACTCTTCTGTCTCAGTTCTATATTATAAAGTAGAAACAGCTGATAAGATATTAATACTAATATAAATTCTTTATATTAGAAAAATCTATATAAATATTAATAGCTGTATAGTATATAATCTGATTAATATTAAGCTTATACAGTAATATTTTTTTTTAAAATTATTAAAATTCTTACTACAGTTCGAAGCTATTAACCATACCTCTATTATCAGCTATAGAATATAGAATATTTTTTTAGATATTATTAATTTAAAAGAAGTACGACGGTGCTTTATCAGACTATATATTACTATTATTTAAAATACTCTAATATTACTTTCTATAACTATTTTATTTAACTATAAAATCTATTTATCTCTCTAGAACAAGTAATAGTAGTTTAAATTTAATCAAATCTAAAAACTAAGTCCTCAAAATTTTACTAAGGCTTGCTGAAATTTTATTTATATTTATACTATTATCAAAACTTTAGAGAAACTGTAGCTTTCAGATAATAATAAAAAATCAGAACTCTCTTAAACCGACTTTATTCTATTAAAGCTAGTTAAATTTGCTAATATTTTCTTTTTTAATTACTCTAAAATTCTTTCTAAATATTATAACAAAGATCATACTATTAACCTTCTTGAAGGTGAATTACTTTTATTTAGATTTATTTATTCTTTCTTAGAAAAAGAACTCTCAGTACTTAAAAATTATATTAACAAAAATACTACTAATAGAAGAATATATCCATCTAAAAGCCCTGCAGGAGCTTCTATTCTTTTTATATCTAAAAAAGACAGAAGTTTACAGCTATGTATAGATTACTATAGACTTAATAAAATTATAATAAAGAATTAATATCTACTATTTTTAATCTCTAAAATACTCAACTGATTAGCCGAATGTAACTATTTTAGTAAAATTAATATTCAGAATACTTACTATTATATCTGTATTAAAAAAAAAGATAAATAGAAAACTATATTTTATATATAATATAGTTACTTTAAATATATAGTAATACTATTTAGCTTAACTAATATATCTGCTTCTTTTTAAAATTATATATACTCTGTATTATATAATATTCTCGATATTATTTATATTACGTATCTAAACGATATTCTTATCTTTTTAATAATAAGATATAAATATATCAAATATATTAAAAAAGTACTGGTATAACTATAAAAAACTAATCTATATATTAAACTATCCAAATACTTCTTTTTTCAGCAATAAGTTAAATTTCTTAGATATATTATTTCTTCTACAGATATTATAATAGATTCTGACTAAGTTAAAACTATTATTTTATAGCTGTTATCTGCCATCTACTATAATATTCAGATCTTTTTAGAATTTTGTAATTTCTACTACAAATTTATTTACAACTTCTCTTTACTAGTACTATCTTTAACTAATCTTTTGAAAAAAAATTAAAATAATAAAAAACCTAAAATATATCAGTTATTCTTAGACAAAAAACTAGTATTTTACTAGTTTATTAATATATTTTAAACTATTTCTCTTCTTTATTATTTTAATCCAACTTAATCTATCCGGATCGAAACCGACATCTATAACAAAAAAATAGCAGATATTTTAACCTAATCTAAACTAATAGAATAATATTATATAGTTACTATCTGATCAAAAAAGTTTTCGGATATAGAACTTAATTAGAATACTTTAGATCAAGAACTTTTTGCTATTATCTACTTTTTTAAATATTAGTATTAATATCTTAATAAGACTTAATATTCTATTAAAATTCTATCTAACTATATAAATCTTAGATTATTTATAAATCAACCCTGACTTAATAGATATTAAGTATATTAGTATATGATTTTAGCTTTTTTTAACTTTATAATTAAATACTAATTAGATAAGAGCAATCCTACTGATATTTTATTTAGACTATTTAAACCAGCAAAAAGCTTTTATAATAATAATATTATATAAATATTCTATAACCAGTTGGCATTTATCTCAGCAGTATCTAAGATTAGTAAATCCCAGTTTAAATATAGTAAGATATCTTTATAAAAAAGATCTAGATCTAGTATTTATATAGTATTAAGTAGATTTATAAATACTGCTGGTACAAAATCAGCTAACTAGACTATAGTTTATATAATAAATTATAAATAATCTATTAATATTACAGCTATAAAAAATACAAATAAAACTAAAAAGATTTATAAATCTATTTATAATAATAATCTAAAAAATTTAATTAAAACTTTTTAAAATAAAGATTCTGAATTCTAGAAAAAGAAAAATAAATTATCCAAATATTAGAAGATTATAATAGATAGATTATTATATTTTAAAAATAGACTTTATATACTAAGAATAGAAGACCTATATTAAGAGTTATTATAATAATATTATAATAATCTATTAGCAGATTACTTTAAATAAAATAAAACTAAACAACTTCTCTGTAGAAAATTCTACTGGATTAGTTTTTAAAATAATATAGAAAATTATATAAAAATATACTCTATCTGCTAATATCAAACTATAACTAGATATTAACTATATAGAGAACTTAAAAGTCTACTAATTCTATCAAGATTATAGACTAAAATTATTATAAATTTTATTACAGAACTATCCGAGCTATACTACTAAGATTATTAAATAGACTTTATATTAGTAGTTGTCGATTGTTTTATAAAAATAAACTATTTTATACCAGTATTATATATAATTTAAATAGAAGAACTAGCCGAATTATTTTATTAAGAAATTAAATTTAAATATAGAGTTTTTTATAGTATAGTTATAGATAGAGGCTCTATATTTACAAGTCAATTTTAGTCTAATCTTTATTATTAAATTAAGATTAAAAGATAGTTATCGACTATGTTTTATCTATAAACTAATAACTAAATAAAAAAAACTAATTAAGTTCTTAAATATTATCTGTACTGCTTTAAGATCGAATATTAAGACTACTAAATAAATTTACTAAAAGAAACAGAATTTATATATAATAGTTATCCGAATATCTCTATAAAAATAATTTTTTTTAAAGTTCTGATAGATTACTCTTCTAAGTTTAGACTATAAATCAAGAATAATCCTATAAAAGTAGGAATATTGTTAATATCAGAAAGACTAGAGAAGCTAAACACTTTATAAAAAAAACTAAAAAAAAACTAATAAAAGATAAGCAAAAACTAATCGATTTACTATAATAGTTATTACAGTACTCTATCTTTTAAATAAGATAATAAGACAATTTATATTTTTAAATAAGAAGATTTGGTCAAGCTATCTATTATAAATATTAAATTTAAAAAAATTTTTTAAAAATTAGTTCTAAAATTTATAAAACTCTTTAGAATTTTAGAGACTGTAGAAAAACAAGTATTTCGTCTATATCTTTCTAATAAATATATCTGATTATATAACATCTTTTATATTACTTTGCTGGAATCTTAGAAAATCAGAAAAAATATTCCTAAAACTTTACTAATATTAGATTTAGATAATAATAAGAAATAGAAGATAGAGCAGGTACTAGATAGTCTATATTACTAAAAAAACTAGTTCTATCTAGTAAAATAATAGAAATAGTTTTTTAAATATAATTAATAGCTACCGGCAGAGAATTTAGCAAATACTTAATAAAAAATCTATAAATTTAATAATTAGATTACAGCTTTTTCTTATATAATATATAGATTAAGATTAATATATAATAGAAATAATAACAAAACAACTATAAAATATATATAATATATATATAATTTATAATAAGAAAATATAAATCTGTTATATTATATATCTGTTCTGTTTATAACTATATATATAAACTATAAGTAAAATAATATTAAAAAAAAAAATCCAGATTATATATATTCAACAGAACTATTAAAACTAGAAGATACTAAATAAAAACTACTAGTAGAAGATATTACTGTATAAAAAATAAATATAAAATATTAATAAGACTATAATCTGTAAATAATACTAATAAAAAAAATATTTTTAGTATTAGTAATATACTAGTCTTTACTACTATATCCATCAGTATAAAAATATATAATCTTATAGATTATATTATCCAGATAGAAAACTATAGTATAATATTAAAATAAATAACCAGTATTGTTAGATAAAAAATAGAAATATTTATATAAGTCTTCGGTTTGAATAGTAAGAGTATAATATTCTGTAATAAAACTATAATAAATAGCTAGATTTTTTTATTAGAAAGTTAGTATAATTTTTATAAATAGATAGTATTACTTATAATTATAGCTTTCTTAGTAGCAGCCGCTATATTATATTTAATATAGTAGATCTTTTTTATATTAGAAAACTAAATAGTAAGATTAGCAGCTAAAAAACTAAAAGAGCTATAAAAAATAGGATTATATTTTTTCTCTTTCTTCTCTAATTAAAAAAAGCTTAATTATTAGAAAATCTATAATATATTACTGGCGTTACCCAGTATTCCCGATACTATCTGATATATGATTAGCTGGAGTTTAAAGTTTAAAAAATAAAAAAAAAACTTACTAGAATATAATTTGTTTTCTGACTAGTATACTGTTAATATTTTACTAATAAAACTATATTAAAAATATACCTAGGCTTGAACTCTTCGCCGGAACTATACTTATAGTTCTTTATATTAGTCTAAAGATATTTCAGATAAAAGAAAATACTAGAAAAAAATAGAATTTTAGTTAAGAAATAATAATTTGCTGCAGAAAGCATAGTATTACAGTATAGATATTACAGCTATTTATTAATATCTTAGTAATACTAAAAAAAATATAAAATATAAATATTGTATATATATATTAGAATAAATAAATAAATATAGAGACGGCAGAAAAACACAAACTTTTTAATATAAAATAAACAATACTAATAATATTAAGAATATTGAAAAAGATATATAGAAGTATATTTATATTATTAATATTATTATCAAAAAACCACAGTATTTTTAAAACAGAATAGTATTATTTATAATATATATTCTAAATAGGACTAGTTTATAACTTTCTACTATCTACTACCATGCTTCTAAAAATAATTAGCTTCTATACTAAAATAGTAGTATTATACTGCTATTATACTGCTGAGAACAGCTGTATATAAAAAGAAGTCTAATTATTATAGATAATCTCTATAATTATAGTAGATTGTTAATAATCTATCTATATATTCTTTGTATAATAGTTATAATATTAATAATTCAGATCTTCTTTAGTATTTAACTTCTAGAACCTTACTAGACCTTTAGGATAGCAAGGATTAGTCTTAAAATAAATAGACTGCTACTATTCTATACCTAACTGATCTTTTTTCCTTTACAGAAGATATCTTAAAAAATAATATTATATAACTCTAATATATTTTAATAAAAAAAATACCATATTTAATTCTATCTTTAAATAAATATATTTTAAAAAAATAAAAATTAAACTAAAGATCTTAATTTATATATTAAATAATTTAATATTTATTTTTAATAAAGATATTATACTATCTATACTGCTAAGCCTAATTCAACTTTTTAAATATTTTTAAAAAAATATATTATATATATATTATAAATAGAGAAGTTTTAAGATTTCTGATTTAGTTAAATATTATAAAATCTGAAAAAATATTAAATAGAAAAAGTATAGATCTAAAGTTATTATAAAGTATTATTAATCTATAAATAAAACTATTTTAATAACTTTAATAAAAACTTATTTTAAAACTATTAGTATTTAAAAATATATTACTATTAGAAGATTAGAGTTAAATATAAAATAATTATTAGAATAAAACTTAATATTTTTTAAAAATCAGAAATATAACAAGCATGCCGGCTGAGATAAGAAGTAAAATAAATAATATTAGTAGTATATATTTTATTTAGATTATATAATTAGATTATATAAACTTAGGTATGCAGTCAGAATAATTATTATTTTTTTAATTTTTAGTTCTAGATCAATCTAGGATTGCTGAGAGATTATTTAAAATATATATTTTTGTACTTCTCTTATACTCCGGACCGCTCAGGGAGCAAAAAGCGGCGCCAAGTTCGGCCTAAAGCGGAAAAGGAAAGTCATTGGATCTCCGCAGGAATCCAGTTCATTAGTGTACTACTGTACATGTGCCCGCTTGCATCAGCCCGGAGTCAGGTTGATTTCAACTATTACCACTACTACCCAGTAACTTCTCAGTCCTTCCAGCTTCCAACTGTCTACCCACCCAGGGAAACTTTCTCGCCCAGTCATGTCTTTCGATCGCTTAGATTCACTAGAGTCGCAGCCTACGACTCTGCGCCGCGCAGATGATCCACACTATCGTGATGACCCTGAGTTTGACCGCTTGACCGAGAGTCTCTCCAACCGCCTGTTTACCCTCACTTCGAACATCACTCGCTTATCAGACCAGATCGCTCTTTTGGGTACGCGTCGAGACACTGAGCGCGTGCGTGAACGGGTTCACAACCTATTGGAGCAGACTCGCTTGGGTTTCAAGGATGTAGGGGAGGGGATCAAGAAAGTAACTACGTGGGAAGACGTCAATGTACGTTGTGTTCCATCTCTTGGTCCGCGCCATCGCTGGGCTCGGTCTCCTCCAACGTGAGCGTCGCTGACATGTATCCACTAGCCGTCTCAAAAATGGACCCAGCAGAAGCTCTCTTCCGAATTTCGAGCTACCTTGGAGGAATTCCAAACCGTCCAGCGTCGTGCCCTGGAGAAACAGCGAGCGTTTGCAGTGGCTGCGCGCACAGCCGTGGAAGACAATGAGCATGCGGCCGAAGATGGCTTCCAGCAGCAGCAAGAGCAGCTTCTTGAACAACAACCTCGACTGGCGAACCAAGACGAAGTGGATTTCCAGGAGTCTCTGATCATCGAGCGGGAGGCCGAGATTCGCAATATCGAGCAGAGCGTCGGCGAACTCAACGAGCTCTTCCGCGATGTGGCTCACATCGTTCATGAGCAAGGAGGTCAACTCGATATCATCAGTGAGAATGTTGAAAGAGTCGGAGACGACACTCGCGGTGCCAACGTTGAGCTGCGAAGCGCAAGCAGGTACCAGAAGAATGCGCGGAACAAGGCCTGCTGTCTTCTGGTCATCCTGGCCGTGATCTTGCTGATCATTGTCCTTGCCGTGGTGCTGGGTTGAGTTTCCCCGGCTCCCGCCCGCTCACTTATAGTCTGCAACATCGCTGGTTGATCCAGGGTGGGTCGCGGCGTTCCCTCTCTTTTGATGATATCCTTCCCATGTACTCTTCGTTTGTATGCGTATGTTTGCACTCGTTTTGCAGGCGCTTTGTCGTCTCCACTCATGACTCTCTTAATGAATGACCGGCGCATATGGAGCAGAGGATGTTTATCTATCTACAACGTTCGTACTGTCTTTCTATGCTTGATATCATACATAGCTTCTGTTATACATGGATTGTACACTGAGATGATTTTACCCAAGAGACCCGAAACTCCTTGTGTTCGCCTGTACACGTGCACCGTAAATCAATAAGGGAAACTGCGTTGGACTGCCTACAGTCCCGCGAACTTGCTGAACCGCATACGGCAGCCCTCCCAGGTGTTCATCTTAGGCCGGACGTCCAAGTAGAAGCTCAATTTACCCGGACCAGCATTGGCGGCCAAACCAGCGCCGGTGGCCCCTCCCGATGTCTTGCCTTGGTAGAAGTCGATAACGTACTCAACTCTTTCTCCACCACACCTTTCCACAACCCAATCGTGTCGATCAAATGGTAGCTGGTAGCCCATGAGGTTGTTGATTCGCGCTCGAGGGCTCAGGAATTGAGGGTCGACGCCCAGACCGCGGAATGAGTAGAGCTTGGGGCCTCCACATTTCTTGCTGCCGGGGTCACTGCTGGGAGCTCGACTCTCCCATTCCAGAATCTGCTGCCATGCGCGCTCGTTGACGGCGTTATGAATGGGGATAATGGACGCGACAGTGGTGGCCAGTTCAGAAGCCGATTCTGTGGAAGAAGGTGTGTTGCCCTTGCGCATGAGCGCCTCGAAGAACTGTCGCTCGGACGGATAGATCCAATTGCCAGTGTTGGGGTCGTGGCCTGTCTCAGCCTCGTCGTTCGATGGCGCGCCGTGCGATGCGCTTGGGGAAGAGTATGGTGATGGCGGAGCGTTGGGTGATGCGGGAGATGACGGCTGGGATTGGGGTTCGATGGCGCGTGGGATGCTGCTTACTTCACGATCGGTGGAGAGTGGACGTTGCATCTTCGCCTTGGATTGACTGTCTTCTGAAGGCATTGGGTGAGGAGGAGGGGCAGCTCCCCCGGATGCTTTGTGTTGTTGTAGCCATGCCTCGCGAGTTTTGTGATCAACAGGGCATGCTCCGGCTGCCGTGGCAGGCTCGGGGGAGGGCGTACTGGCACCAGCACCCATGAGTATAATCTATCTATATAGTGAGATGGGATAAATGGAGATCAAGATCTGACTGAAAGGATCGGTGATGGGGTTACACCGTGCTGAAAGCGTCTGGCGAATGAGAAGTATGAAGATAGAAATCAAGGACTGGAAGGGGAAGCGGACAACTCCGAACAGGCGGAGAAAAAATGGCCGCTCACCGCCTTGAGTCCCGGGCATCAAAACAGCCCCTCTCTTTGCCCAACTGGGAAATCCATTTATTCCCCCCCCTCGTTGGTCTGGCCATCTCTCTCTTCAACAACATTCGTCTGCTGCTTCTCTACGTTGCCAACCAAACCTTCATTCAAGCAACTTGCTGAAGATCAATCATGGCTGCTTCCACTGATAGTCCCGTCTACCGGGCCACCACGACGGCCCCCGTCAACATCGCTGTCATCAAGTATGTAGCTACTATGCGTCTCACCCCCTATTGCGCGGTTCATCACGAACCACATTGAGGAACCCCGGAAAACTGACAAGAACTCTGCAAGATACTGGGGCAAGCGTGATGCCGTTCTCAACTTGCCTACCAACTCCTCTCTCTCCGTCACCCTCTCCCAACGCTCATTGCGCACCCTTACCACCGCCTCCTGCTCGGCCATCTACCCCGCCCAAGACGAGCTGATCCTCAACGGCAAGCCCCAGGATATCCAGTCATCCAAGCGTACCCTTGCCTGTCTCTCCAGCCTGCGCGCTCACCGCAAGGAGGTCGAAGCCGCCGACTCCTCTCTGCCCAAGCTCTCTGCCCTCCCTCTCCGCATCGTCTCCGAGAACAACTTCCCCACCGCTGCCGGACTCGCCAGCTCGGCTGCTGGGTTCGCCGCCCTTGTCCGCGCCGTGGCCGACCTCTACCAGCTCCCACAATCTCCCCGGGACCTCAGTCGCATTGCCCGCCAGGGCTCCGGCTCCGCCTGTCGATCGCTGATGGGCGGCTACGTCGCCTGGCGCGCCGGCACCCTCGAGGATGGCAGTGACAGTCTGGCGGAGGAAGTCGCGCCCGCCGCTCACTGGCCCGAGATGCGCGCCATCGTGCTTGTCGTCAGCGCCGAGAAGAAGGATGTCCCCAGCACGGAGGGGATGCAGACGACCGTCGCGACGTCGAACCTGTTCGCTACGCGGGCGAACACCGTGGTCCCCGAGCGCATGGCGGCGATCGAGACCGCCATCCAGAACCGGGACTTCCCCGCCTTTGCCGAGATCACCATGCGGGACTCCAACGGGTTCCACGCCACCTGCCTGGACTCCTGGCCTCCGATCTTCTACATGAACGACGTCTCGCGGGCCGCTGTGCGTCTCGTCCACGACATCAACCGGGCCGTCGGCCGCACGGTTTGTGCCTACACCTTCGATGCGGGCCCGAACGCTGTGATCTACTACCTCGAGAAGGAGACCGAGCTCGTGGCTGGTACGATCAAGGCCATTCTCGGTACTAAGGCCGATGGCTGGGAAGGCCCCTTCTACGAGCCCATGAAGGATCTCAGCGCCCCCGGTGTTGCCCTGGACAAGGTGGACTCCAGGGCCGTGGAAGTGCTCAAGGACGGCGTCAGCCGCGTCATCCTTACCGGCGTCGGCGAGGGGCCCGTCAGCGTGACCGATCACCTGGTTAGCGAGAAGGGCGATGTCCTCTCTCACTAGGGCGCTCTTATGCCAAATTCAAAGCCCCGCGGGCATCAACTTATCCACACCGCGGATTGCCTTGAGATGAAAAGATACCCAAAACGGCCCCTCGTTTGTTTGTTTCTAGTGGAGGGATTGAATTCTATATCCAGAGAGCATATATTCTCCTTTATCGTACGAAGCATATTACAACATTAATAATCATTTAACATTTGAATTGAATGGCTCACCACCGCCCTAAAGAATCTATGCTTTTTTGTAACCTTTTCCAAAACCATAGACAGGAGAAAAAATAAATACAGACAGACAGCCGGCGCAAACAGGTTTCCGACCAGCATGCCTTTACCAAGGGGTTCGTTCGTTCTAGTTCAGCAAAGCCGACAACTTCAGCTCCTTGACAGCAGGCACCTCCTTACCCTTGCCCACATTGGCAGTGGCCGTCACGCTGTCCCAGAAGACGCTCTGCCCGCCGCCGCCCATCCCCAAGTGTTCCTCGCCGGTACCAAACCCGCCGACATCCGCGTTCTCGAGCTCCCCCTCATTTGCCACCACCCCCTTGGCCCCGTCATTCGCCGCCACCAGAGCGCCAAACACCTCCTCGCGGCTCTCCGTGCACAGCTTCAGCACCTCCTGCATGGCCTTCTCGATGGCCGCGGCGCGCTCGCGCATGGCGCGGCGCAGCAGCGCATCGACGAGCGCCTCGACCTCGCCGACGGTCGCGTTGGCGCGCTCCAGGAGCCGCCGCACGCTGTTGACGAGGTACTCCTCCTCGTAGACGGTGCCCTTCTTGCCGCGGGCGCGCTTGCGCTCCTCCTTGCGCCGCGTCTTAGATGTGTGGCGCGACGAGGTCGTCTTGCCGGTCTTGCCCGTGTTGCCCGTGTAGCGGGTGAACATGGAGCGGCCGGCCAGCGTGGACGCGTCCGTCGGCGCCAGGGAGACGTTGTCGGGGATGTCGACGTTGCCATCCCCGCCGGCGCCGCCCAGGGTGGGGTCGCCGCCGAAGTAGGCCAGCGGGTCCGTGGCGCGGCGGACGCGCAGTTCGCGGATCCGGGGCACCTGCGCGTTGAGCTGGGAGCGGAAGTCGGCCAGCAGGTCGGTCATGGCGCCCATGGCGTCCGAGAGTCCACCGTCGACGATCTCCGGGATCAGCGCCTGCTGGCCGTGCAAGGCCAGAAGGCGCGTCGCCTCGGAGAATTTGGATGCGCGGCAGAGGAGGCGCGCCGCCGTGGGGATGTCGCGGAGGTGGTCGGCGTGGATCTGCGCCGCGGCTACGTAGTCCTTCGTCTCTTCGGTGAGGGTAGCGGCCAGGGTGCTGGCGTGCGTGGCGAGTTCCTCGGCGGGGAGGGGGACCATCGTGGCGCAGTAGATGGACTCGCGCCAGAGATGGGCCAGGTGGTAGCATTTGTATGCGTCGGTATAGAGTGAGAGGGATTCGTAGGCTGGTGAGGGGGGTTCGGTTAATTCAGGGAAAGGGTCCGAGATTGTGCGGGGTTTGTTTCACGTACCAATTCCTGCTTCCTTGTACTTGGATTGATCGAACAGGTGGTCCGCGTAGAGGTGACTCATGTCACGTAGTTGCTCGGCTTGGTATCTGTACAGATCGATGGCATCCTTATAGAGCGTGTGCTTGATGGCGTAGGCACGGAGCTCATCATGAGCGTTCAGTGCATGGAGGTGTTTCAGGGCTTTAGAAGTGCGTCCTAGGTAGTTATCAATCTCGAACTGGCGTCGGAGTTCCGACATCTGTTGCAGCTTTCTCAGGAATGGAAGATACTCGCGGGGGTCCTGCGTGCTGTTAGCTCAAATCATCGTGAAGCGAATCAGAGGCACCGACTCTCTGAGCTTGTTGGGCAACAAGTAGCGTGAGTTCGAGGTCATAGAGACCCAGTGCATTGTCGTACAGACGGTTGGCATCTGTCAAGAAGCACATATGCTCTACTGCGTCGTCGGCTTGTTCGGAGCTTTCCTCTGCTATATGTCAGTATTTGCTCCCAAACGTGAGAAGAACAGTGCCCATACCTCTCAACCGTGCAACCAGCTGAAGACCAGCCTCAAGGTCAGGTGGAGACTTGCAGACATGAGCAGTGATCAAGTTATGCAGGTTGGTATCTAATCGTTTCTCAAGAGTGGTCAGGAAAGCATCGCAGATCCGGTTAACCTTACTGCTCTTGCTCGAGGGAGCGGATAGAGCAGCGAGGGCAGGATCTTCGGTTTTCTTCTTTAGCGTGTCTTTGTACAGTGTCTGCGACACATCCTCCTCACTAGACGCAATTGTCAATCGTATGCTTCGCTAAGTGAAGTAGAATTTCCATACCTCAGACGAGAGATAAACTCGTCGATAAAGTCGATTCTCTTGACCTGATCAACGAAAAGTTGGATGCTCTCCATGAACTGCTCGGGGGCATAGTCATGAATGATATTCATATCCACCATCTGACTACGACAGGTCAGGAACGCTGCCCGATAATTCTTGCGATCAATGAATGACCGGATACCGGCGAGTACGAGGGCCCGAGGGTATATGGTTTCGATGTTGCCGCGGGGCATCTGTAAAATGACAGCGAATGTCGAAGGCATAACCGTGACCAACCGTCCTCCGCGCTCGATGCTTCTGCAGCGTTCGTCCGTTTCCGGGGTATCGGGAGGTACATCCATTTCTAAAACATGGGCGTTAGTTATTGTATGGTGGGAATGAGAGTGGACTTCCAAACCTTCTGCTCTCGTCAGGTGGACGAATTTGATCAGGTGTAGGGAGGTGGTGAAGACGATATGAGCTTGTGTGAGAAGGAAGGAAGTGCAGTTCTTGGCAAGAAGTGTTTTGTTGGCATACAGAGCCCCGGACTTGGTCATAGAGATGAGAAGAGTCTTATAGAATATTAGTGATCAGTGATACATAGGATCTAAACGGTGGGTATACCTCATCTTCAGAGATCTGCACAGCTTGCGCCCAGTACGTATCGGCAGATGGGCTTTGGCTCCATGGCATAACTTCGAACTGGTTTGGGGAAGGCATTGAGATGTAGGAGTAGGTGATCGGGTGGTTTGGTCCTAGATTGTGAGAGAACCAGAGCGATTCATGCCCGAGAGATGCGAACATTGACATGATTTGTTCCGAGTCGGCTGCTTGGTAGGCAACCTTAGTCTCCCGAGTCTCGAGCGTAGTCCGCTCTATGCAGGTGTTGTTAGGCCCACTGCTCTTGAGCACGTAGACTTCAGTCTCATTAATGAAAGCGATCTGGCGGGGTCGACTATCCGGTGCATCCGAAAGTGGATAGCTGGACTCAAGTATTGGGACAGGGACTGGTCTAGTTTTGAGGGCCCAGATAAAGACGGAGAACCGATCGTTCTCAAGGATAGCAATGCGCGTTCCTGACTTGCTGAATGCCACATCAATGATGCTTGAATCAAGTGTCAATTCATTATGGGCCATAGGGGGCGGAACACCGGCCAGCCTCAAGGGAGTCAGCTTCAAGTTTTCTGTCGTACGTCAGCAGCTTGAAGTCATAAATGCAGGGCAAACACATACTCCCGTCCACAACACCGACGGCACCAACATCAGCTGGGCTTGTAGTGGAGCCATGGGCGACGTCAAACACAAATTCCACGTCCAACATTGATTCTACCCGGTGATTAGCATATGGCAATCCACGAATTGAGGGCGTAACATACCATGAGCGCCAGCAAAGAACCGCAAGGCCTTTTCTTGATGCCACGTGAAGGCGAAAGGAGTGGCGTAATCGGAGTTACTGACGATAGGGATCTCTTGTTTCAAGTAGTAGTGGTAATTGCCCATTGTCCAGAATTGAATACGATCTCTGAGGCGAACAGCGAGAACAGTCGAATCGACGTTCCAGCTCAGAGAAATATCCGAAGCCCATGTCGAGCGCTCTTCCTCTGTAAGACGAAGAGTGAACTCGCCGTGGCGCAAACCGTTTCTCTCAAAGAATACCACGTCGATTCTATCATCGCGTCTCTGAATGCCGGCAATAAGGTTGCCATATGGCCTCCAGCTAAGGGCACCTTCCAGGCCATCAACTGGTTCACTGATACTGTCTAAAGCACCCTCACGCGAGTAGACTCGAATCGCGCGGCGCACACCAGCCTCAACACTGTTCACAGCGACATAAGCACCGTCTCCGCGCCAAGTGATGGTCGTTCTTCCGTCATCATTGGCGCTCAGCTTGCCCTCGTCCACTTTCTCTGGGACGGTAGGATCACGGAGGGCCTTGGCCCGTTTGCCCTGGAATTGAGTCTCGCGTTTACCCCAGCCCACGGAGACATGCTGGGAAGCGTTGAGGTCTTCTTGTGTGAAGGTGATCTCGGCCACATTCTCAAACTCTCTAGTCATGTACAGGAAAGTGTTGGCTCGCGTAGTCAAGGCCAGAAGCTCCTCGTCAGGCGACCAAGCGGCGGCTGTGATACCAACATCAACCGAGCCCACAATCTCAATCTTGTCCTCTCCGGGGAGAGGCTCTTCGCGTACTATGACAATATCACCACCTTCCAGAACCAGGCAGGCAGTTAGGTTGTCTGCAAAGTAGTGGAGGGACAGTACGCGATCGCATTCCAGCTCGGGAAGTGGGCATGGCGCATCCCAGGATGCGATGCACTCGAATACATCGGCTCCGACAGGCTCTGAGAAATGGGCGTCATGACGCTTTCTCCGCAGCTCGATAACTGCGTTATCTGCTGTAGGACCAAAGGTACAAATGACTGCGTCCGAAGCAGTGTCCCAAGCTGTCGCTGTTAGGGGGAGCTCGTTCTGCAGTTGCACCTCAGCGAGGCGCACGGTTTTAAGGTTGCGCATCTTCGGAATAG
This sequence comes from Aspergillus floridensis, assembly GCA_012184565.1. Taxonomy (NCBI): domain Eukaryota; kingdom Fungi; phylum Ascomycota; class Eurotiomycetes; order Eurotiales; family Aspergillaceae; genus Aspergillus; species Aspergillus floridensis. Next base: position 12,229 of record WOUI01000415.1, on the reverse strand, counting down.
CAAATCTTCTACCCCGCCGCCATTAATCGACGGCCGCTTGAAGATATGGATGTCCTTTGTTTTTTTTTTGCAAGAAAAAGAAAGATAGAAAGGAACAACCGACTGGAAGTGAAAGAGTCTCAGACGGCCGTCATAGAATCTAGATCTAGACTAGACTAGACTTGAGAAAGAATGGTGTTCTGTTTCTGGTTCTTGCGTTTGGGCGGCGGAGCGGTCGCGGGCACACCAATGATTCTCGACAATTTAATTTTCCTTTCCTAGACGGATTTCGACCAATGACTTCATCCATATTCTAATAAGGTATCAGACAATCCGCGGCACTGCACCAACAACCATGATGCTTCTTGCAACACTGGAGACCTACAATCTAAGCATTTCTCTACGTAAACTTATGTAATTAATGCCAGAATATTATTCTGAATCAAAACCGTGCTCAATTCCTCAACTTTATACAAATTTCCATGAACATCCGATCTAGGATACACACTCAACCGCTGATCCCCCGAATCCCACCAGTTTCCATTGCGCGTGAATATTACACAGCACAATAGGGCGCTTAGCGGGTCTTGTAGGTCTGCCAGACTATAGTGAGAGTTAGACGATTTGCTGGAAGGACGTGCTTGTGGAACAATGGGTGACATACCAGCAATACCGAAGGGAGCACCGAAGCCGGTGACTAGTGAATAGAGTTAGTGACATTGACCCGTGAAAGCCGTTCTGATACGGCGCGAGGAGGGGACTAACTCATGAAAGCCCAGTATCTCCAGAAGAAGTACTTGGTGAGAGGGTTGAAGGGAAGGTTGGAACGGGGACCCTCAGCGTAGTGGTAGGGGCTGCCGAGCTGGGCACGGGTGGTGGAAAAGCCACGACGGGCGACGAAAGAGGTGGCCATTCTGGCGCGGAGAGCGGAGGCAGCGTACATCTTAAGCAGGGTTAGAGTCAGTTGTTCAATGGCCACGAACTTGCAGGCAGTTACGCACTTTGAGAGAGATGGTAGAGCACGAGTGTCAGGGCAATCTTACTGGAATCAATCAACGGGCGGAGGAAGAGCTGGAGGAGTGGAACGATACTCGCGGCTGCCCTCCGGAATTGTAGTCACGTGCCAATCTCTCGAATCGGGTAAGTTTCACCGGCGGAGAGCTGCTGCTGCCCGCCCGCGGCTTTCATTGTGTTAACCAAAAATTTTGGGGCCGATCGCCTTTAACCCAACTCTTCTTCGTCTTGGAAGAGAGTGAAGCGTCGCAAGTGTCCAGGTCAGTCTCCGGTCTTGTTTTCGTTGATCGGCCACCATGGATGAGCTTTTCGACGTCTTTGACGACCAGCCTCAGGCTGTCAAGCCGGCTGAAGGAGCACCTAAGAGATCAAAGAAAGACAAGAGCAAGAAACGGCAGGTCAATGGCGATGTCAAAGCAACCGCCGCCGCAACCGCCGCTACGGAGGACATCGACATCCCCGACGCCCCCGACGCCCCCGACGCCCAGGTCCCTCCCCCCGTGGACGAGAAGGAACCCGGATCAGAAGATGAGAAGGAAGCCAGCCCTGTTGCCGACTCCAATGAGCAACCCGATGCGAAACGTCCGCGCCTCGCGACAAAGGAGGCTGAGCCTGTCTTGGTCGATTCATTCGAGACGGAGCAGGAGCGCGAAGTCGCAGGAGCCACCGGACTGCAAGCTTCGGCCGATTCTGCGTCTTTGAAGTTATCTCACCAAGTTCGACACCAGGTCGCCATTCCGCCGAACTATCCCTACGTGCCCATTTCCCAACACAAGCCGCCGGAGAACCCTGCCCGCGTATGGCCATTTACCCTCGATCCTTTCCAGCAAGTAGCCGTCGCATCCATCCAAAGAGAGGAGAGTGTGCTTGTCTCCGCCCATACTAGTGCCGGAAAGACCGTGGTCGCCGAGTACGCTATCGCGCAGAGCTTGAAGAACAACCAGAGAGTCATCTATACCAGTCCGATTAAGGCGCTGAGCAACCAGAAGTTCCGTGAATTCCAGCAAGAGTTTGGTGATTGTGGTTTGATGACTGGAGATGTCACTATCAACCCTACGGCTACATGCTTGGTCATGACCACCGAGGTAGGCGCTCTTTGGCTGGGAAGGCAGTCCGATGCAGTTCGCGCTAACGCAGCACATTTTCCAGATTCTACGTTCGATGCTCTACCGTGGCTCCGAGATCATGCGTGAAGTGGCTTGGGTCATCTTCGACGAGGTTCACTACATGCGCGATGCCAGTAAGTCCTACGGACCTGACGTTTGCCTTTTTCTTGCATATAATTGACGACTCCGCAGCCCGAGGTGTCGTCTGGGAGGAAACTATCATTCTCCTGCCCGACAAGGTTCGGTATGTCTTCTTGTCGGCGACAATTCCCAATGCCATGCAGTTTGCGGAATGGATCGTGAAGATGCACAACCAGCCCTGTCACGTTGTGTACACCGACTTCCGACCAACTCCGTTGCAACACTATTTCTACCCTGTCGGCTCTGAAGGATTGCATTTGATCGTTGATGAAAAGGGTGTCTTCCGCGAAGATAACTTCCAGAAAGCGATGAGCAGCATTGCCGATAAGAAGGGCGATGACCCTTCGGATGCCATGGCCAAGAGGAAAGGAAGGGGCAAAGACAAGCGCTTGAACAAGGGCGGCCAGAATGACGAGAAGAGCGATATGTACAAGATCGTTAAGATGATCATGCTTCGGAACCTCAACCCTGTTATCGTCTTCAGTTTCAGCAAGCGCGAGTGCGAGAACGGTGCTCTTCAGATGAAGAATCTGTCATTCAACGATCCTTCGGAAAAGGAGATGGTTCAAACAGTTTTCGACAATGCTCTCAAGATGCTCTCGGAAGAAGATCGGAATTTGCCCCAGATTCAAAATCTCCTACCGCTTCTGCGCCGTGGTATCGGTGTCCACCACTCTGGGCTGCTTCCCATTCTCAAAGAAACCATTGAGATTCTGTTCCAGGAAGGTCTTATCAAGGCTCTGTTTGCTACTGAGACCTTCTCCATTGGCCTGAACATGCCGGCAAAGACTGTTGTATTCACCAGTGTGAGGAAATTTGACGGCTTCAGTCAACGTTGGGTTACTCCCTCGGAATTCATCCAGATGTCCGGTCGCGCTGGCCGCAGAGGTTTGGATGACCGTGGTATTGTGATTATGATGGTTGGAGAAGAGATGGATCCTGCGGTTGCAAAGGAGATCGTACGCGGCGAGCAGGATCGGTTGAACTCGGCTTTCCACCTGGGCTACAACATGATTCTCAACCTCATGCGTGTGGAGGGTATTTCGCCTGAGTTCATGCTCGAGAGATGTTTCTACCAGTTCCAGAACACGGCTGGTGTCGCCGAGCTTGAGAAACGTATGGTCAATCTACCCCGAGCTGTTTACTATCATGCTAATTGATGTCACAGAGCTTGCGGAATATGAACAGAAACGTGCGAGCATGAAGATTGAAGACGAAGGCACCATCCGTGAATATTATGACTTGCGGAAACAGCTTCAGAAGTTCAACGATGAAATCCGGACCGTTTTCACTTACCCCGACTACTGCCTGCCGTTCATCCAACCTGGTCGCTTGCTTCAGGTGAAGCATAAGGATCACGACTTCGGCTGGGGTGTCGTTGTCAACAGCAAACAGCGCAAGGCGCCGAAGGGTTCGAGTGAAGAGTACACTCCTCACCAGCAACACGTTGTCGACGTTTTGCTCCAACTCCCCGATGGCAACTCTGTGGGTACCAAGTCCTTTGAAGACATGCCATCTGGGGTGCGGCCGCCTAAGGAGGGCGAGAAGACATCTATGGAGGTCGTCCCAATTGTGCTTAGCTGCATTCAGGCCATCGGTAAACCGCGCGTTTTCCTCCAAAAAGACTTGAAATCCAAAGACGCGCGAAACTCGATGAAGAAAACCCTTGCTGAAATACACAAGCGTTTCCCCGACGGCATCGCTACTATGGACCCGCTTGAGGACATGCAAATCAAAGATGATAATTTCAAGAAGACTCTTCGTGTGAGTAGACTCGTCCTTGAAAACATGTCTGTATATCACTAATCAATCAACAGAAAGTCGAAGTCCTGGAGTCTCGCCTGTTCACCAACCCATTGCACAACTCTCCCCGTCTGGCGGAACTGTACGATCAATATTCGGAGAAAGTGGAGCTTGGAAACAAGATTAAGGAGACGAAGAAGAAGATCTCCGACGCCATGTCTATCATGCAGCTCGATGAACTGAAATGCCGCAAGCGGGTCCTTCGTCGGTTCGGTTTCATCAATGAAGCCGAGGTCGTACAACTGAAGGCTAGAGTTGCGTGCGAAATCAGCACAGGTGACGAACTGATGCTCAGTGAACTTCTTTTCAACGGTTTCTTCAACAAGCTTACGCCGGAGCAAGTCGCTGCCGTTTTGAGTGTCTTCGTGTTTGAGGAAAAGACCAAGGAGACCCCTGCTCTAACACGGGATGAGTTGGCCAAGCCCCTCAAAGAGATCCAAGCGCAGGCTCGGATCGTCGCCAAGGTCTCGCAGGAATCCAAGCTGGCCGTCAACGAGGAAGAATACGTCAATAGTTTCCACTGGGAACTGATGGAGGTCATGTATGAGTGGGCGAATGGAAAGTCCTTCTCTGATATCTGGTAGGTTCCTTTCTCTTGCTCGTCTTGCTCGTGAATCGTTCTCCCGCAATGCTAACCTACCGTCTGTGCAGTCAAATGACCGATGTCTACGAGGGCAGCTTGATCCGAGTTTTCCGCCGACTCGAGGAGTGTATGCGCCAGATGGCTCAGGCAGCCAAGGTCATGGGCAGCGAAGAACTTGAGAGCACTTTCGAAACCGCCCTGACCAAGGTGCGTAGGGATATCGTCGCCGCCCAGTCCCTGTACCTATAAAGCACCATACTATCGTTGTTCCACTTCGCCCCCTCGATTGTGTCTTCTCTCGCTTCGACTTTGGTGGTTGGACTGTTTTTTTTATTACCTTGGTGGTCGCATATCCGGCGTCAGGCTTCACAAAAAGGTTTATGTATGGCTTTTTCTTGCCGTTCTTCCGTTTCTCACATCGTTTTATGTCTACATATTTCTTCTCTGTAAATGAGGGTGTCAATCTTGTGCGGCACTCGATTCTAGATGGGCGCAGTTCTCTTTGAAATCCCAGCTGGCCGTTTCCCAGTTGATCTACGATCGACTCCATCTTTTTTTCTTCTCGTCCCTTCTATCAATCGGAACTGTAGCCACGATCGAATTGGGTAAATCGGATTGGGCTCTTTATGAAATGTGTGGGGTACTTGAGGGGAGCCGATGAAGTTCGCCAACTAATCATGGATTAAATAGCAACAAAAAAAAACCTCTTTGGCAGTCGTCTAGACAAAGGATACAGATGAATCAGTAGTGTCTATCAATAGTCCTTGCCCCACTGAGGGCGTTTGTACTTCTTTGAATGAGCAACAGCCGCTGCCAACCAAAACCGGATCCCCCAGCAATAGCAGCAGAATACGCAACAAAAGAATGCCAGAGGACAGTACGTGGGATCTGGATCGGAAGCTACGTTCCTTTTTCTATTACCTCAGCTCTAAGTAGTGATCTGAGACGGCAGGTATCCTTTGAGAGAGCCACTTGGAACCTTGTCCTTGCTGGCGTACCATTTCCCGTATCTTCTTCCATCGGGGTGTATATTGCGCAATATGTTTCAGATGCAGTCGAGATTCGAAGATCGAAAAAGAAATCCTAGGACTTTCCGCGTATCGAATCGAACGCGAGGACGGGGGATTGTCCAGGCGATGAGATGATTGATATTGTGCGTACTGTACGTGTAGGCTAAGAGGTCGCATGACTGTTTCCTACTCTCTCTCTCTCTCTCTCTCTCTATCTCTCTCTCTCTCTCTCTGACATGGAATTACTGTCGTTGTCGTAGGAATTGGTCTATTTGTGAGATACTCTTGAGAGAGAAGGTCGGTAGGGGGGCAGACAGGGCTGCTTGACGGAGCTGATGGGTGGATGTAGTGTACTGGAGGTATCGATCTATGGGCGGGAATATCAACCTTACTTTTATTGTTACAGTGTCTGACCGATGACAATGTCTAGCGTTGTGCCATGAGTTCTTTAGCGTTCCTTGAATTCTCCGGTATCGGGTGGGCTAATCCTGAAATTGGAAGTCTTACTACTACTGTTCGCAGAAAGATCAAGATGAAGATGGGAGAAGGAGAAGGGAGGGGGGCGCAACCCCGCAAGGATGGTGGTAGATGTTGGTGGTGAACTTTCGGCGCAAGGTCGCTGTCTGCGTTGTGCTCTTTCTACTAGTAACTGATCTAAACTCATCCAAGTCGACAGTGCATTGCCTGTGTGAGGCTGACTAAAGTCCATACTGGGGCATGTATCTATCCGAGTTTCAGGATCACGACTGGAAATACAACATCGGCGGAGAGTTTAGTTGATCTATTGGCGCTGCCGGGTGGCCTTGGTATTGCTGGTGGGGGGGAGGGAGTTTGTTGGCGTGAGTGACCATGAATCAATCTACTTCGCCTAAAATGAATGGTTCGCTTGCGGGAGACGCCAATGTGTTCATGACGGCTGAGGACCCTTCGAGTACAGTACTTGGCTGGCTTGGTATCCCTAGAGCATGGTGGCAATGCTGTCATGGTCATATTTCGCTCAGATGCGGGTTGATCTGAGTCAACCAGCGTGGTTAATTTCCGACATGATCTAGATGTGAGACTGCTTTCAGACTATTGCAATCGTGCAGAGAGCAGCTCTGTATGGTTGATGTAGGATTCGAGTGCTTCTGAGAGGAAGGAAGGGGTCCCAAATAACGAAAAGAGAACTGAATCATGTCGGACTTTTTTTTTTCTCTATTGTTTAGAGTTGACGCTTGGTTAAGTTGTGGTCATGCGGGCGACGAGAACTATGCGGATGGATTGAGAGATTGCTGCTCTGCTGCAAGACCCCGGAAATTAAAACAATGTAAGATTTCCTTGCCACGGGGCTGCGATGCGGATTCTTGCAGACGACGATGAGTTACGGAGTAGTTGTTGTGTTAAATGGAAGAAGGGAGGGAGATGGTGGATAGTTAATGATAGCATAGAGTCGCTGGTTATAGAAAGTGCATTGAAGGCTTGCGTTGCCTCCCGCAACCCGTCCCGAGGCTCCACCGCCTCTCGCTCTTCTTTCTTTGCTGTGTCTCTCTCTTTCCCCACCAAGAAGGCAAACAGTCATTGACTGAACCTTTCTTAGTCTTTCTTCTTCTTCTCCTCCTCCTCCACTTCATTCCCATTCCTGCAACTCCACCACCAACTACCACCTTCACCACCACCACCACCACCACTACCACCATCTTTTCCTTTCCCTTGCTTCTTCTTGCATTTATTTTCTCTTTCCATTACTTTTTCTAACCACTCCCCTCTCTTTTTCTCTCTCTCCCCTATATCCTAGACATCTCCTCGTGCTCCTAGCTGACGACCTTTCCGTCTCTCGTCCTCGTTTTTCCTCCGTTGGCTACGCTACGACCCTTCCTCTCCTTTTTCTCTCTTGCCCAACCTTAAGCGGTCGGTGGCCATCATCATGAACAGTTTGGTGGCTACACCACCTGTGCCTCCTCACCACTTCTACGAACCTTCTCGTCTCTCTCCTTCCCGTCCAAGTAAGATTAAAATTCCTTATCAATCCTTTTGGAATTGTTTTCCCGTATACTGATTGTCCCGTCCCCTTAGTGTCTACCCCAACCCACACGCCCAACCGCAAACGGAAAGCCGATGATGATGGCAACGATCACGATGGCCGAATGTCCGCATCTCCCACCAACTCACCTGCTTTCACTCCTCGAACCCTTCCATCCAACCGACACCATATGAAGCGTGCTCGTCCAAATGTGAGCGGGCGGCCTCTCTCTTTGCCCCGCTTGCTAGAGACCTTGGATACCAATGCTCTCCGGGGCGTTCTCCGCTCCATGTGTGAGCGTCATCCGGCCCTGATGGATGAGGTCATTCATACCGCCCCGCGACCCAGCGTAACATCCGCACTCCAGGTGCTTCGGAATTATCAGTCCAACCTTCAGTCATCATTCCCGTTGGGCGGCAGCTCTGAATCAGATTACGCCTACAACCGAGTTCGGCAGCCTTTGGGGAGTTTGTTGGACGCTCTCAGTGACTTTACACCACATTTCCTTCCGCCAAACGAAACACAAGCCTCCGTGTCCTTGAGCTATTTAGATGGGGCAACCGACATAATCCACGCTTTGCCCCGGTGGCACACACCTCAAAACAATCTAGAGCGAGACTCTGCGTACGACGAGATTTGCAAGGCCTGGATCTTGGTGATTCGGGAGGCTGCCAAACGTGGCGGTGGTATTCAGTTACAGTACGGTGGTTGGGATCAGAAACTGGCAAAACACAATCAAAACTCCGGCGGTAAACTGCAGGCAGCCGTCAACGAGCTCGGTTCCAGCTTAGGGTGGATGCACAGACCGGATGCCCAAGGCTATGGAAGCCCTGGAGGTAATGACCTTGGATCCATTCGCGAGCAACTCTTGTCGGGCACATACGGGCTCGGCACCCCAGTCAAGGTTGGGCCATGGTAATGCCGCCAATAATTGACTGCCAGCTTCATCTTCTCCCATCTTCTTCCTCCCTCCGACCTACTCCAAAAAAAGAACATCCTTCACGACACGTCTTTTACCGCCATCCCCATTCAGAGCTAGTGTCCGAAACCTCGACCGTGCAATGTCCACGTATGATACGATCACGATACCTTATCGCATGAAACTAGAATTGAGGGTCAGCTTGGCGTTTTGCAGTGTGCAAGCAAACATTTTTTCTGTCTTTTGCTTTAATGTGTCATACTTTTGAAAGCCGCCGCCTTCATCGCCTACTCTCGATCTAGATTGCCAGATTTCAGGCCCCGGGTTCAATCCTTTTTCTTTGTGTTCAACATGTTCCATGCATCCAGATCCTCCTTGCATTGAAACAGCCCGGCATGGTTTTCCATCTTTCTTTCGAATATTGACTTCTTCATTCCTTTCCTGCATCCATGCGACTTCATTGCATTCATCTTCTTATATCACGACGCAGCTTCAAACATTTTCGTTACTCACCAACATACCTTGTTGTCGTCCCACATTCCTGTATACCCTTTTATTCCATCATGTTCCCTCAACTAATATCATCCTACCGGTGTCTGGCTTATTCATTGGGGTTTTGCAAGGAGGCTTTCTCTACATTTTCTGCCGACCTCCGCGGGCCAAGTTCTACGTGTCAATCTAAACTAAGAAGCAACAAAGAGCATTCGTTTAAGCAGTGGTGGAGGCTTGTACAGTTCACTAGGAGCGAATTGGGAGAATTTCAATGCAAATCCAGGGGTTGGGCTGTATACATCTGTCCTAATTGGTTAGTCGATGTCCCTTTCGAGCAAAACCACAAATCGTAAGCTGCATGCAGTGCCAAGGTAGCAGACACCAATTTGAAGCTCAATTGAAGCTCGATGGTTTTAGCAGTTGAGATGTATGGTATTTCTGTCTTAGCTGGATGATCAGAGAAAAATTATCCAGGGTCGAAAATAAAAACCCTTCCCTCGAACACGCAAAATGTAGCTCCCTGTAGGTATGTAGGTCAATGGTCCCTCCGCTAGTGACTCGTAGGTGAGTGAGCCTCGCTCCTCCTCAATGCAATGGCATCTGCGGGGACACACTGTACAGCTCACACCAGCGTCATCTACGATCCAATAGCAAGGCAATGGAATGCTCATGGACAAAGACATCTGCCTGTGCATTTATGTGTCCTGTGGCTGCGCCGCACAGAGCAGGAAGCAGAGGCCCGGGGGCCCGAGGGGGGGGGGACAATACTATGTCGATCCCGCAGGGTACAGTAGACGGGTACATACACAAGCAGGGTGCACACAGCATACGGGCCAGTTCTTTTTGTATTAAGTATGAAGGGAGGGAGGTTTTGCCTCTCGGGCCCAGTCCAGACAAAAGGGAAGGAAAGGAAATAGAACTCAAGACAGCGCACGTTTCACAACCTGGAACAGCCAGCCTGCATCTCCCCAGCCGCCTTGGTCTCCTGGCTTCTCGCAGACAGAAAGGACTTCCGATTCGGCGATGGAGATTGTGTCGGTGTCGTCTGCTCCAATTGATGGTGCTGCTGCTACTACTGCTACATGGGTAGATGAGGGGTCATTTTCAACGTTATCGGCTGATGGGTGAGGGGAATGGTCTGCGGTGGTGATAGTTCGGGATTCGACTACAGTGCCGTCATTGCCAGTGCCACCACCATCAAAGGAAAGCGGCCAGTCCTCGACGCCGAATAGGGTCCATTCGACCATGCGGTCGATCCAGCTGCCGAGTCCGAAGCCTCGCTCCCGCGTGAGGCGTTGCAGTTCCTGCTCGTCGATCTCGTCTGACTCGTCGCCCGAGTCGAGGTACGGGTAGTCGGAGGTGAAGGAGGAGAGGTCGTTGTCGACCTCCTCTTCCTCGTCGAATTCGGCGTTCTCGTCGCGCTGGATGGAGGCCATCTCGGCGCGGATGCGCTCGTCGACGAAGTCGGGGATCAGGGGGCGGTTTTGTTGTTGTTGCTGTTGTTCCTCGAACTTCTGCGTGTTGGTGTTGGTGCTGGTGTTGGTGCTGGTGCTGGTGCTGGTCAGAAGGTCGGCCGTTCTGCTTTCGCGGCGGGAGGAGGCTGCGGTCGATGTTGCAGTAGTGGCCATGCCTAGACTGGTCATGGCAAGGTCGGCTCTACTGGCCACCCGGCTGCTTGGTCGGGACCGTGAAGCCCGTCTGGATCGGGAGTTGGCCGCGGCTGGTGTGGAACGTCCGGACCGGCTATGTCGAGGACTACCACCGTGGGACCAGCTATGATGGTGGTGGTGGTTGTGGTTGTGGTTGAGGAAGTCCAGGCTGAGTTGATGGTTGTCAGAGACGAGGCTCGTTGAGCTCTGTCGTTTCACGAGCCAGCTCTGGCCTTTTTCTTCGCGGGTCGAGGAAGCGAGTGCGATGCCTGCGCGGAGCATCCATTCTGTGTCTTGATGGTGGTTTGCAGGGTGACGGGCACGGGTGCTACGGTTAGTATGGTAGGTTTGGTAAGGTTGATGCTGCTGCTGCTGCTGCTGCTGCTGATGATGATGATGGAGGGGGCTGCTCGCACTCCGGGCTTGCAGGTTGGGTTCGCTGGCGTGGTGGATGCGGCTGGAGCTCTTGCTCCGGGGATGGTGTCGCGTGCGGGACCCGCTGCGGGAGTGGGAGTGCGAAAGTACGCCCGGAGTGCCGGGCACGGAGAAGCTAGCCAAATAAGACCTTGCGGTGGGCGGGTCCGGGCTGTCGTGGTGATTGTGGTGGGGATGGTTGAAGTAGTCTGGAACCTCTGCCTCCTCCTCCTCCCCCTCCTCGTCGGCGAGAAATCGAGGATTCAATGGAGCGAGAGAGACATGGTGCAGAGAAGGATATGATCGTCGCGATCGAAAGGCGCTCTGGACTGGTGGCTGCGCGGGGACCTGGGTTTGCTACAATAGGTGATGGTATTTGATGAGCATGGTGTAGGAAGGAGAAGGGGGAAGGGGACGGAGTAGATTGTATCTCGAATTATATATATAGAGTACTTACCTCCATCTGGCAGGACCCGATCGATTGGATCGGAGATTAACTTGAGAGACTGGGGTGAGAAAGTGACGAAAATGACAAATGTGGAGAGGGGCGAGAAAGAGAGAGAGAGAAAGAGAGAGAAACGAAGGAATTGAAGTTGGAAGGGAGCAAATGGAGTCCTTAAGAGGAAATTGTCGGCTCTCACTCAGGCTGAGACTGGGATTAGCCTTGGCCCGCGCATGTGAAAATGCGGGCAGGACAAGACAGCCTGGAAGACAATGGGAATGGCACCACCAACAATAAGTTAATCATCATGCATCTATCACTCCACCCTTCAATCAGTCGTTCCGACTGCAGATGGACCGAGGTCAGCACTCGGGATTCAAATCATGGAATTGATGACTGTGAGCCTCAATATAAAAACCTTAGGGTAATCCTTACGAGGTGGTGGTTGGATCGGAATGGTAAAACCGCGTTGGCTGGGAAATTGGTGCTCGGTGGTGAGGCGAAAGCCACTCCATGACCCAATTACTAACCTACACATTCTATCTTCATGCAGGAAAGCTGCTAATCTACAGATTCGATCGCAGCAGCTTGGAGTACTCTATATATATAGTAGTAGTAGTAGTAGTAGTAGTAGTAGTAGTAGTAGTAGTAGTAGTAGTAGTAGTAGTAGTAGTAGTA
>WOUI01000414.1:0-28869 GCA_012184565.1 Aspergillus floridensis | reverse complement strand
CCCGTGGATCGGTTCTCTACCGCGCTCCTACCAAGCTGGAACGCTACATTTCGGCGGCTACCGGTGAAATCAGAATAGAGATGGTGCTGGTTGGACGAAGAGAAGCCGGAAAGTAGCCCCACTGCAACCTCAGCTCCACCGAGCGTCCGCCTTAGCAAAAAGCAGTGACCGCAAAGGGTTACTCTGTTAGGAAGAGTTCACGAGACCACCATCCGGCATCGTGTACTGTACACCCTGTACGGAGGACTTCCTGTAAGTTGTAGCCTACTAGCTAGTTACTCCGTACACACCAACCAACTCAACCTCGGGTGATTATGGCTACTATAATAGCACGGGCTTGGAATTGCATCATTTCTGTCGCCGACCTCACTATCTATCACCTTCCCCTTGCAAGTGGCTCACTTTATTACTTCTTCCTGCTCGGCAAGGACACGGGCAATCTGGCGGTGACAGACCGACTAAGTCGTACTACCCATCCCGTGCCAATCAATCCGGTCGGATAAGGATTAGAGGATAGATGGAAGGAAATTGAAAATGAAGAGCTTCGGAAGCCGTGGATGTCCCAAATCAATCTACATCACACTAGTTCGGAGGGCCGGAGTGGTACGGTCCACCTCTTGCACGGTGAAATTGAAGTCGGTACCCAATGACTGCTGCGGACGGCCATTCCCAATGCAGCGGATCTTCCTGAGCTCGCCTGCGGATTGGCGACTTGGACCATCAGCTTATCGCTACACGATCATTGGCCCTGATTCTCTTGCCACGTTGTTATTGGTCAGTGCTCTCAGACCAGCACGGACAGACCCCGAAAGACGCACTCAGTCTCCAAGCCCGCAGACTGGACGGTCGCCGCCTCTCCAGGGCGATATTCCCGCCGCCGCAGCTTCGGGCAAACTGGAAAACCCGCCTGAAGTCGATTATGTAACGGTTATGACTGTCGCGGTGGCTTCATTTCCCTTTTGGGCTAGCTCTTCCGTTTACCTCGGCCGTTAAGGGTTTGACCTGTCTGCTTTGAGTTTGCTCTCCAGCTTCACCCAAGTCACTCTCACTGCCACTGACTCGCTGCAGGCGGAGCTTTTGCTGACCGACCGTTGAAATTGGAGTCCTCGACGCCTCTGCACGGGATCCAAGCCCTGTCAACGTACACCCTACGACGGACAGAGTATAGGTCAGCTGGGCTCACTCGCGTACCTGACAGCTCCCGGAGAGATAATTGACCCGTCTGCGAATCCCTCGTCGAGTCGTCCTGCAGTCTGAAACGGCATCCGAAATTGAGAGTCGTTCGGGAAGCCGCTACGGCGAGTCTAAATTGGTCAGGATTTCACTAGTTCTCCCATCGGGCTCGCTGGTTGGTGCGGCCTGCAGCCATGGCTGTAAGACATCCGCCGTCGTACAGGTGCAGTCAGCCCCGGCAATGTCGGCCATCGTATTGAGTAGCTTCGACAGTCACTTACTAGGTACAATCATTATTCACTTGCCCTGTCAGGGCAGTCTAGACTACTCCTCCTCCTAAAGGAAGCAGCCTGGGATGTTCATGTACACTACTGCAGGATCCGAACTAGCCTGTCCTGCCAATCGCCTTGTCTTCACTTGCAGGGACCAGGAATCATGACGACAATGGCGTCTACACATCGCAGGGATGTATGCGGCAGGAACTATAGTTCGTTCTACTATATGGAAGGCGCTGGAAAGGGTTCTTCCGATGGTCTCAAAACTCGAAGCCAACCTGGAACGCAAGTCGGCATGGACGATGTAACAGCAACCGGCAGCTAAATCAGCAGCTAGAGCGCATCAAAAACAGAGCGCGTGTGACGAGGCAGCCAGACGCCCTGCCCAACAATCCATCAATCACCCTTAGGCTGCTAGTCGCTGAGTAGCACAAGTCGCTAAGGAATAGTGCCACGGCCAAGCATTCTGGGAGTTGATTGATAAATCAACTGCCTGCCCCTAGGAAAGCACAGGCATTTTCGATGATCGCCCTAACTCATTTTGAATTGGACGAGAACCAATTCCCGGTCCAAGGAGAATGATCTCCACGACGCAGAAGTATACTATTACGGAGTAAACGCGTACGGCATCGTATCAAACCGGCCGCATTGCTAAAGTAGAAACCTAAAAACGGCGCTCAACCACAGAAAACCCCTCAAGTTCTGGTTGAGTCTCGGCGAGACGAGATTCTTGCCGAGACTGAGGATGGCTGGAGACTTCGAACAGCGACGACTCCCGGTGAGGGTGAAGGGGACGAAAACAGACCGAAAAGTCTCCGGGCCATTTTTCTGTCTATCTCGCCTTCTCCAAATTGGTATTCCCCAGCAACCCGTTCTTCGCCTCCCGACACCAACTGCCAGCAGGGCCCGGAACCATGGTTCGAAGGTTGATGCTAGGAGAGACTCGGGGGAGGATCTCCGTCGATCTATCCTAAATTAGTAATCTCGTCGAAGGCTCGTCGAAGGGCTCGAAGGGCTCGAAGCCCGCCCCCCTTCGCCTGTCCAGTGGTCCGAGAAACGATGCTGTCGTTCGAGAGATGGGAGAATCCATGTTTCTTCAAACTGTGAATACGGGGAATGGAGTTGTTGTTGTTGTTGATCAACGTGGGCAAAAGGGGGCGAAGGAGTCCAAGCTGGATCTTGGGGTAGTTTCGAGTCGATGGAGCATGTTTTCTCTACGATCGGGAACAATCCGGTCACCTGGCTTGTTTCTCTTCGCTGAAAATTCGAGTCTAGCGCTTTGCTTTTGCGCAACGACAATGAAACTAGACAATTGCCTACACCGCACTGTCGTTTCGATGAAGGGAGATTGAGAGGGTGGAGAAAAAGGGCGGCCACAGGCACCAACAACTAAACAAGCTACTAACTACTCTCAGCGCTAGTATGAATACTGTAGTAGGAGTAGAGCAAAAAATCCACTACGGAGTCAACTTTGAAGGCCACGCAGCAATCAGCATCCAAGACCACCACCCAAGCAGCCGAGCCGAGCACATCAAGCGACAGACGCCGAGGCTCAGAGAGGAAACTTAGCTCGTGCGCGGAACCTTTTCTTCATTTTGATCCACTTGTCATCTTAATCTTTCTTAGCAACCCGCGGCCATCCTCATCAGAAAGTGCCCCTCCTTAGCGTTGAAGAATCCCGCTACGAATAGCAACGGGTGTACGTATACTACCGTATACCTCGGCTCCTACATCCGTCTACGTGTGGTAATGAATGCTTCACTCTTCACAAGCAATCACTGAAATATCTTGCTGCTCAAGAAGCTTCGCCACATCGTGGCTGAGCTCACCACGCACTTCTTTCTTCCGCCCTCTTTCTCCGTATATGTCCCCATAATCGGGATGCATTGCCAAATATACTTCTTCAAAACATCATCAACTACGTAGTCTAGACTCGATTTAACTCTGTCCAAAGTGACAAGAGCAGTAAGGCCGATTTTATACTCTACATCAAGAGAAATCTTTAGGCGCAAAACATAAATTCAATGAACGGTCTAAGCCTACCTAAGTCTAGTTGGTGCAGTGTAGTGCAGTGTAGTGCAGTGCAGTGCAGTCGCAGCCCTGTCAATCATCCCCTTCCTCCCTCGACCGGACCGGTTCAGAATTCGAATCTCGGTCGAGAGAAACAGAGAGGAAATTTTGAGATCTCAGATGCATGAGATTCTCGATTTGGTTTGGCGCGAGATGATTTCCGCTAGGTTGGTTTGGGATTAACCTGCGCTTCTGCCAGATGGTGCAGTTCTAAGGATTTAAGTGGGGTGGGGGAAGAGGGGCGATAGGTTTTCTTTCTGGTTGTGTTTGTTTATTTTTTGTCCGCATAGTATGTATGCTACGGAATATGTAAGTGTTTGTTTTTGGTGGTTGGATTTTTTTTTTTGGCTCCGGCTGGCCGTTGGAAGGGTAACTCGGGATAGGTGGGCTGTGTGCGTATACCAGCTCTTTTTTTGAACACATACCACCTCAAATACGGAGTACTCGTAGATGTGTACGTGGTCTGTTTCGGGTGTTGTGTTAGGGGAGGGGAGGGGAGGGGGCCATAATCTAATTACATGGAGGGGGTGTCAACTTTCAAGAAATCAAGACGGGTCGAGAGAGAATTTGGGGAATCGAGGATTGGTTGGGTGGGGTGAGTGCCCAGGACAGAGGGGTGCGCACTGCGCGCACTGCAGTTGTTTACTACAGGAAGTTAACTTACCGTACATTATTGTGCCTTTCAACGTTTGTTTGGGACGGTCTCGTCTAAGACTTCCTTAGACAGAGGGAAGGGGAAGTGCTATCCGCAGTGCGGCGTCGTCGGGATTTGATATTGCCAGAGCCAGGGGAGATCTTCCCCGTGGTACTCCGTATAGTACTCCGTACAAACACATTCCTTTTCCTTTGTGGTTTCAGTAATGGATGAGAAGCTTCAGATTCTCGACGATCATTCAGCCAGCAGTGCTCCATGGATTTCACATGCAAAGCTTAAGTTTACGAATGTACAGTACTCGTACTTCGTACTTTCTAACTCGAGCTTGATGCCTGAGCCCTTACTTGCAGTGATGCACATAACTCAATGCGCATGGTATACATAGTTTGGGTCCGTGTACCCGTACATGGATCAAATTCGATATATCAACGTCTCCCCAAAGCCACAGGCAGCGCCCATTTAGTAGCAGGAGCTAGAGATCGTATGGAATGCGCAGTTCACAGTATGCATCTATCCTATTTCAGTGGCAAGCAGGGAGATGAGTCCATTCGGTTTCTCCTGCATATGTTTTGGATCTCGATCAGCTGGTGGCTACCTCCTATTCTACGGAGTACTCCGGGCAGGACCTTAGGTACCTCTTAGTACTTGCGGAGTTGGCCAATGACACCGCCACCCGTGTAGGAAATGTGGCAAAGGCATTCACCCGTCCCCATGGCTGTGTCTTCACCGGGTGCTCGTCGGTCACCTGACTGACCTCCCCGCCGCCACGATAGCGGGGAGGAGACTCTCCCTAATCGCAATCACCGGGCGGCTCAGTGGCGGCGGGGTTCAATTCCATGTTCTCCAACCTTGCCTGTCCCGAACCAAGTGGACTGTTATCATTCGATCAGATTGTTGTTAGCTAAACCTCAGCTCTCACCGAAATCATTCCAAGAACAGTCCTTGCCACCTTTACGCAGCATACGCTCATACGATGAGAATGGGCTTGGTTGGGGAAGTTCATCCATTCCCCCTTCAGGTCACTGACCCGAGACTCTGGGGACTTGGGGTGCAATGTCAGTTCCCCCTTCCATGATCACCCCAGTTGGCATGTATCAAGAATCAGTTTGAAAGGATGAGCGGTCTCGGGTTTGTTTGAGGGGTCGATCTGCAGCGCACGGAATGCAGGCGGGGTAGAGGGCGCGGCTTGCGAGTACTACTGTACTGTATGTACATCGACCGTCTCTGCGTTGTCGGGATGAGGGGGTAAGAAAGTCTTTACTAACAACACAGGCTAACACGATGCCGGTTTCCTGATCATCGACTTGAGGGTGGTTTTGCCGAAGAAAATCCCTATGCTGACTGCCTGGTTCTCACAGCTAAACCCATCTCGCTGCCGATGACGCCAGGGTCCCTCCATTGCTGTTATCTATGGCGTCAGTCAAGATAAGATCGCATCGCGATCCCCACTCAAGGCACATATCAGTCTCACAGCTGTGTACCCATACTTCGGAAGCTCTTCAACCAGCCACATCATTGACTCCAGCTCGACAGGCTAATTAGGGGACTCTCACTTCCACACGAGTGGTACTTGGATACTTCGATTTCCGATCCCAGTAACAACCGGGAACGCTTGCGTCACATGGCACCCTTTCTCCGAGCCGATCAGATACATTGCAACCTGACTGAACACGGACCACTTTGAGGTCTAGCCACCCCTCTCCCAAGGCCTCAATAGCCTGGACCGACCGTGTCAAAGATCCAATGGCGCTGACACGTGTGTATCTGCAACCCGGAATGTAATCAGTGCGTCATATCAGGGGTTCCTAAGTTGGTCCAAATCAGGATATGGCACCCTCGCGGTATATGGACCAAGACAACAACCAGTTGCGGGTGGTTGTCGGGCCCAGAACGAACTGGGCAGCATCGAGGCTCTATGTCGATATCGAGATACCTCGACAGGAACCGTACCGACTCGACTCTCATGCCTTTGGAGGGGATCGCTTAGGGCGCTTCCGTGACAGCTGACAGTCGATGCACAATCTGGTGTACCCCGCACCTGCGTCCCTGTGTTACTCACATGCGGGCTGCGCTGGAGGGGCACAGCATGCCGCCCAACGCGTACCCTGTACGTGAGTTGAATATGCATCTCATAGTTCCGATGGCGCCTTAACCCCATGACACGCGTGAACCTGGTGTGAATCATGTCTGGATCCCTGTTGATGCCCTAGGAAGACAAAACATCGGAACTGTCTGTTATTGATCTCGAAGCGCTGTATGCGCGAGTCGCGTTGCGACCGAGGGCAGAGTAAATCGGAGACTGTTCAACCAGACTCCAGGATGACCCTGCTCACAGCCCGACGCCGAGCGCGTCGGAGCTCTCTAGTTGTTGCAGCCTCCGGCTCAAATGATTCATTTCTCGTATCGATGCCGCATGGCTGTCACCCACCCGATGCCTGCGATATGACTCGACAAGCCCTTTACAGACCGCCACTTGAAGCTGCGATGTCCCCCAACTAATCAGCGCGATCCAGTTTGTCCGGTGATTGTGCATCCTTATGACAGATACTTGATCCGCATGTGCTCTTCGCGTTGAGTGTCACCGTCGTTCGCGCAGGCTCATGTCAGATTATCCGCAGAATGTATACAAACTACCAGTGTCACCGATATGTTTCGAGCCGAGATTGTGGCTTACGATCAGTCGAGACGGCTTGATAGAAGTGCAAACACGAAGAAGATGCTGCATCTCTATCAGCAGGACGAGGTAATACAGTCATTCGGTGCAATCTGTCCTCCCTACGCGTGTTGCTTGACAGCTCTCGTCTGCACTAGCTACGGGTACGATCACATGTCAATCTGTCGGAGCATTTGACAACTGGTCTTTGCATCGGCATTGATGACTAGACAGTGCCATTCTCATGTCGGTCAATCGAGAGGTTTCGCTAAGCTCGTGTAGATATTATGTTAATTCACAAAAGTCTGTCGCCGCTGTCAAAGGACTTCGTCACTGGTGACCGCACAATGACCATTGGCAAGCGACCGCTGTGTTGTTGGATTAAGGATGTTTGCTTCATCCTGCATGCGATGCATTCGCACCGCGGTGTGCTCCTCATCCGAGGAACGTGCAGCAGAAAGCAAACTACACTGCGACTCACGGTTCAACATCAGTGGATCCTCTGCGTTCTCAACCTGAGCAGCCCTTGTCGTTAGTCCCGACCACGGCGGTCCCTTGGAAGGACGAGATATTGTCTTTTTGCAGGTCGGATGGTAAGTGCAATGCCTTCGAAGCTGGGGTGTTTGCTGCTCTCATCGGACGATCGTCTAGGTATCAACTACCTGTAGGGGCGACATCAAGCTTTTTCGTTGTTTGCAACTAATCTTAAGGACAACGCCAGGATTTGTCTTCAGTCTCAAACTTGGGCCAAGTGCTGCTTTATCGGACGGTCCTACACTTTCACCTACTCGTAGCGGCCAGAAAAGAGTCATCTCCAGTCATTCTTCATGTCACGGCTCGCCTGTATTGTCCAGAATTAAACAACAAGCGTTGATCGCAAGCGCTAACAGTGTAGTCGTTCTTTGAGCGGCTGGCTCTCAGCTGCTCCTAGGTGTGGATAGCACTTGGGTGGGGTGATTTGCTGACCATGCTAGAACTTTCTGCTGCAATTCCGCCACCATTCTAAGAGTCTTGGTGTTCGACGAGCAAAACCACTGCGGTCGCGCGACGCTTTGCTCAGTTGCAAAAAGCCTACGATGAAGGTTGGCAGTATTCGGTTCAGGCGTTAAAAATGGGGAGCGCGACATAATGGCTCATTGGCTCATTCTATGTGATCATGATGTGATCATGAGAGCAAACTTAGCGCAGGAAGCTATTCATTGTACGAAGTTATACCACAGTTGAATGCCCCTTTTTGTGAGTACGGAGGACTCTTTTCGCACGTTGATCGACTCTATGTGCATTTTTAAACCAATGCTGTCTCGGATACCATAGGTGAGCAAGAAAAATCCTTCCGAGGTGTAGGAAGTATCCCCTAGTTTCACCTCGTTCCGCCTATATTTAGAGGCGAATCCTTCGTGTCAACAGTATTAAATATATATCATCCGAAGGACGATACGAGCTCCTGGTTCCGGATCACTATCCGACAGCCTGTATCCTCTGGGTCGGTCACTTCCGGACCAGATGCGTGGACTTAGGACAGTCACAGTTGTCGCAATAGCGACTCTCCCAAGTTGAATGAGTAGGATCACTCTGGATGTTCAGGCTGACTCTCGTGCTGTTTCGCTGGCTTCAGGTTGTTCGGGGAGCATATCCGAGAGTTCATCGTGTGTAACTCTCAAGACAGAAATCTGCACGAGACCTGAAGTTCGCGCAACTGACCAAGAATAAGCGAAGCGAGGGTCGATTGGGCCATCTAGTCCAGCGACTAAAGGAATAGTAGTCGCAACGGGCCGGGCATAATCTTCGAAAGAGGATGAAATTCCCGCCTCCGGCTTGAAAAACCCCTTACACCCCTGCTGTTTTGGCTGGGCTAGTTGGATCTAGCACGGCACCGTTCGAGATGGCGCCGGCTCTACATCAAGCGCGCGCAGTCATCATGTTTGTTTCGGACGACGACTCGGTCTGCAGATTAAGAGCGACCGACCGACCGGTTGGTTGCTGGAACAAGCAACTGCTTTTTGATATCTCACCTGCAGGTTGATCAGCTGCAGGTACAAACCCTGGCAGGCACGAGGTCGATGCTCACTTCAACTGGTCAGACCACCAGGAATGAATGCAGCAATGCGATGAAAATTAACTTTGCAGCTTGTCTCAAATGCATACTGTGTAAAGTGTTTAAGTCCTAGTGTGGCCCAATCTCCACCGGGGATTGGTTCTACGAGTCCACTTGGTTAGTGTTCTGAATTGTCTTACGCTAGCATCCTTTGTAACTCGTTCTTGGTTTGGACGACTTCCTGAAGTATGGAGAACGGAGATTCGTTTACTGCGGCTGGTGGAGCCGGCAGTCGGACAATCGAGAGTTTGAGAGGTTTTTTTTGATTTTTTGTCTTTTTTCCAGCTAGGTTTGGCTTAAAAATGGAGGGTGACTTGGCTAGGCGTGGGCAACGGCACGCTCCGTCCGGATTTCCGAAGATTCCGTGACCAATTTAAATGTCTAAATGTCTAACCTGTGGTCCTCAGGGACCGGGGAATGATCTGTGCTTTGGGGAGTTGTATGGGGTCGATTGCTGGCCGGATGAGCTCCGGATATTGCTTCTGTTAGCACTTTACTCCGTACTGTAGACAATGTGTAGTGCCTTTGGTGGAATTGGTGTAATATCGGTTGTCGCTTGGCGTGTTCAGCTGGTTATTGGTTGGTAACTATGGGCTGGGTAGAGAGGCTGCAGCCATGTGTCAAGTTGATTATTCGACAGAACATAACTTAGAATCTTCTTCTTGATAACGGAGGGAGGGAGTGTCATAGTCGTGAGTCAATTTATGCATGCAACAAATGCATCTGCGAAGAGCCAAGTGTGTGTCGCGTGCCTGTCTATTCTAGTAGTTGTTAATGCCATTGTTGTTTGTTGAATAACTTAGTTACCATGCATGATGACTTAACCATTCCCAAACACAACCATGGCTCCTCCTCCTCCTTTCTCTTCTTCTTCCGCTTGCATGCTCTTCTTCTCTCTTGAATGAGTCGACTCCTACTACTCCATTTTGTCGATCCCTGCCTTCTGCGTCAATGCTTCATCCATCGGGGCAAAGTTAATATCCTTTAGCTTTGGCCCAAGGATGAACTAACCACACACCAAATGGGGAATCGCATACTGCTCCCTCCTCTCGTTGGCTGTCTCTGCCTCCAGGCTCTCTTCCCCCTTGCCGCTCTCCGGTCGTCGTACGATCGAGATCTCGCGCTCTCGCTCTTCTTCCTCATGGTCCTGCAGGCTGCTGAACTTTTCGGCGGGAGGCGAAGAAGTAATAACCCCTGCATGCATTAGTGGAAGTTGGGAAGATTGAAAAAGCACTCAAAGCAAACCAGTCTCTCTCTGGCCCTGGTCTTTTTTCCCTCTTTCTTGTTTGCTTCTTCCTTCTTCTTTTGTAGCTTTTCTTTTTTCTTCTTCCTTTGATCGATCCTCTTTCCAGCCTTACGGATAAGATAAGATCTTCCCATGCTTCGCACTTAAACAGCATGGAGCAGCAGCAGCACGAGGCCAAGCAATATGCCGCCGATCCCGCGGCGATTGAGTTGCATTCCCCCTCCGACGGTCGCCGTTCGTCCGTCTCGGCCCCCATCAATGCTTCCGGCCACAAGCAGGAGCTGGATCGCAATTTTGGCTTCATCAATATCTGTGGTCTGGCTTTGACCAGTGGAAATACCTGGATCGCCTTGGGTGGAAGTATTGTATGTGTATCTTGGTGGCCATGGTGGTGGTGGTGGTGGTGGTGGTGAATAGTGGCTAATTGCCATGTACAGGTCACAGCTATCTATGATGGCGGCCCGCCCGGTGTCATCTATGAGATGTACGTTGATTCTACTGCATGGTTTCAGGTATGAGGTAGAGAAATCTGACTGTGGCTTGCAGGATCGCTGCCTCCTTCTTTTACTGGTTCATCGCCGCCTCTCTGGCCGAGCTGGCCTCGTCCATGCCATCCTCCGGTGGAGGTGAGTCCAATCCTACCATGAGAGGACTGATGATCAAAGGACTAATTATCAATTCGTTCGCTCAACAGTCTACCACTGGGCAACCATCACGGCTGGTAGATACGGACGTCCGGTCGGCTTCTTCGCCGGATGGTGGAACTTCCTGGCCTGGATCTTCGGCGCCGCATCTACGACGCAGATTCTAGGCACACAGGTGGTGTCGGCCTACGCGCTCTTCCACCCCGAGTACACCATCCAGCGCTGGCACGTTTTCATTGCCTACCTGATTTGCTCGATCGGCTGCTGCCTGACTGTCGCGTTTGCCAACCGGGCGCTTCCCATGATCGAATCCGTCGGCGGAGCATTGACGGTGGCCGGCTTCCTGATCACGGTGATCGTCTGCGCGGTGATGCCGCACGTCAACGGCCAACCCTACGCGACCGACGACTTCGTCTGGCGAGACTGGCTTAACGAAGCCGGCTACAGCAGCAACGGCTTCGTGTTTTGCTTGGGAATGTTGAACGGAGCGTTCGCCGTCGGCACGCCGGACGTGATCTCGCACCTGGCGGAAGAGGTCCCGCAACCGGGCAAGAACATCCCCATCGGCATGCTGGCACAGTACGTGATGGGCTTCTTCACGGCGTTCCTCTATCTCATCGTCATCTTCTACGGGATCACGGACCTGGACGCCGTCCTCGACGCCCCCTACCTCTACCCCTTGACCGAGATCTACGTCCAGATCACAGGCTCCCGCGGCGGCTCCCTGGGTCTAATCATTGTCTCGCTCCTCCCCTTGGTCGTGGCCATCATCGGCTGCTACCTCACTTCCAGCCGTGTCCTGTGGACGCTCGCCCGTGACGGCGCCACCCCCTTCAGCGGCTACCTCCGCCGCGTCGACCCGACGCACAAGAACCCCCTCGCCGCCGTGCTCGTCAGCGGCGTCATCCCCCTCGTCCTGGGCTGTATCTACGTCGGCAACTCCACCGCCTTCAGCGCCTTCGTCAGCTCCTTCGTCGTCCTCACCACCATCTCCTACCTGGCGGCCATCCTGCCGCACCTCCTGCGCGGGCGTCAGGGCATCCCCCGCGGGTGGTTCTGGATGTCCGGCCCCGTGGGCTTCATCGTGAACTGTGTCACGTGCGCCTTCATCATCGTGTTCATCGTGATCTTCTGTTTCCCGTTCTCGATGCCCGTGGATGCCGAGACGATGAACTACACGTGTCTGATCACGGGCGGGTTCACGATCCTGATTGCGGGCATCTGGGTGGCGAAGAAGGGGGATTACCAGGGTCCCACGGGGGTGGCGATCGAGAGTGAGGCTTTGGCTAAGGATGCTATCTAAATTGACTGTTTAGATGGTAACCGGCAGGAGCAGAGCAATGATGTGATTATATAGTATATTTTAATTTCCTGATGGAGGGGGGGTTTTTCTAGATCTAGAGGTAATTTAAAAGTCGTCGATTCTGTACTTCTTCATTCTATTCCTGATAGTTTTTGTATGGTGCTATTGTTGCTGTCGAGTAGTGAGCTTTCTGCAGCTATATCGTTGATAATACTACTACTCCCGGCAGTCTTACCGTAGCTCGGACGTTCTCAGCATTGAAGAAGATTGGTCTCATAGCCGATGTTCCATTGCGCTCAAAGAATCCAATGAGATGTAGTCCAAACTGAGTCTATGTTCCACTTCTGTGGCTAGTCAGCTTGAAAGATGGCTTTCTTTCCGTGTATCCTGAGCTTTTTCCTTGGTATGTACAACGCTGCACTGCGGCGCTCGATGGATGGCGCTGCCATACTCGAAGATTTCCCGGATTTGTACTCCAGGGTCCATTGGAACTCCCACACTCCCACAGAAGTTAGATTCCCTTCGAATCTGTCATAATGACGAGGAGCTGACGGTCTAAGAGATCGAAGAGGTCTTGTAGACGTCCGGCATCGCCAGCATCGGGTCGGCAGTAGAAATGGTCTATCGGGTCTGCGGCAGCGTCTGTGTACGCAAGTTCATTCATGCATCGCGTTGTGCCAGGTCTGCCTTCCCGTAAGATGTCCTTGGGCTTCAGGCTGAGGTAGTCAACTGCTGACCGTGCTAAGGCCATTCTCTCACGATTCTTAGTGGAAGTGCATGAGTGCATGACCCGAGTCGGTATCCACATCGTCAGTGTCCGTCCGAGAGACCTCGGGAACCAGGCGCATTGGATTGTCCTGACAGAGACAAAATGATTAGCAATTGATTAGACGTTGTAGAGGACATTAGCCTGTCCAGGGTGCGGGCCTCAGCGACTCAATAATTCGCAAAGATGATTTTTTTTTTTTTGGTCCCAACTGCCGAGAGCACCGGTAGATGTAGTGTCGTGGATGAATTGAGCAAGAAATGGCAAGACGCGAGAAAAGAATCGCACCGCATCGGATGATGTCCGACAAACTCATTTACCCGACTGTGACGCATCTTCGCCTGCACCTTCTTCTCCTCAATCCTCCTCAGCTCCTCTCCGGCTAAAGCAAAATCAAGCAACATCAAAGCTAGGGAAAGGATTCAGGCTAAAGTGAGGAAGGGAAGATGATCGACACGCCTCTTGCACCGCATCGCCGGTTTCTCCGCAGCCACCCCGCATCTATACTCGACTTGACTTGACTAGACTCGACTCGACTCGACTCGACTCGACTCAACTCCTCAACTCGACTATAAATTCCCTTCAGATTCGCTGGGACAACTAAGGTTTCAGTATGAGATTGTCACTCGATTCCCCCAATCCCTCTCACCCTCCGTCCAACCGCAACCACCACCATGGCTGTGGCGGCTCTTGCTCTGCTGGCGCTTTTGCCTCAAGCTCTGGCCCAACATAACAGCAGCTACGTGGATTACAACGTCGAGGCCAACCCGGACTTGTTTCCGCAATGTCTGGACACAATCTCCTTGTCCTTCCCGGATTGCCAGAGCGGCCCTCTGAGCAAGAACCTCGTCTGCGACTCGACCGCCTCGCCCTATGACCGCGCCGCGGCCCTGATCTCCCTCTTCACCCTCGAGGAGCTCATCGCCAACACTGGTAACACCAGCCCGGGTGTCCCTCGTCTGGGTCTGCCTCCATACCAAGTCTGGAGTGAGGCCTTGCATGGCCTGGACCGCGGCAATTTCACCGACGAGGGGGCTTACAGCTGGGCGACATCCTTCCCCTCGCCCATTCTCTCCGCTGCTGCCTTCAATCGCACCCTGATCAACCAGATCGCCTCCATTATCTCAACTCAGGGTCGCGCCTTCAACAACGCCGGCCGCTACGGCCTCGATGTCTACGCCCCCAACATCAATGCCTTCCGTCACCCCGTCTGGGGTCGCGGACAGGAAACTCCGGGCGAGGATGCGTACACTCTCACAGCCGCCTACGCCTACGAATACATCACGGGTATCCAGGGCGGCGTGGACCCAGAGCATCTGAAGCTCGCAGCGACAGCCAAGCACTTTGCCGGCTATGACATCGAGAACTGGGACAATCACTCCCGGCTGGGGAACGATGTCAACATCACGCAGCAAGACCTGGCCGAGTACTACACGCCGCAGTTCCTCGTGGCCACGCGCGATGCCCGCGTCCACAGCGTCATGTGCTCCTACAACGCCGTCAACGGCGTGCCCAGCTGCTCCAACACCTTCTTCCTGCAGACCCTCCTGCGCGACACCTTCTCCTTCGTCGACCACGGCTACGTCTCCGGCGACTGCGGTGCCGTCTACGGCGTCTTCAACCCCCACGGCTACGCGGCCAACGAGTCCAGCGCCGCCGCCGACTCCATCCTCGCCGGCACCGACATCGACTGCGGCACCTCCTACCAGTACCACTTCAACGAGTCCATCATCACCGGGGCGGTCGCCCGCGACGACATCGAGCGCGGCCTCATCCGGCTGTACGCCAACCTCGTCCGGCTGGGCTACTTCGACGGCAACAGCAGCAGCAGTAGCCCGTACCGCAGCCTGAGCTGGTCCGACGTCCAGAAGACAGACGCATGGAACATTTCCTACGAAGCGGCCGTCGAGGGCATCGTCCTCCTGAAGAACGACGGCGCCCTCCCGCTTCCCTCCTCCTCCTCCTCCTCCTTCTCGGGGAAGAACAAATCCATCGCCCTCATCGGCCCCTGGGCCAACGCCACCACCCAGCTCCAGGGCAACTACTACGGCGCGGCGCCATACCTCATCAGCCCGGTCGACGCCTTCACGGCCGCCGGCTACACGGTCCACTACGCGCCCGGCACGGAGATCGCCACGAACTCGACGGCGAACTTCAGCGCCGCGCTCTCCGCCGCGCGCGCCGCCGACACCATCGTATTCTTCGGAGGGATCGACAACACCATCGAGGCGGAAGCCCAAGACCGCAGCTCGATCGCCTGGCCCGGCAACCAACTCGAGCTGATCTCGCAACTAGCCGCGCAGAAATCCTCCGACCAGCCCCTGGTGGTGTACCAAATGGGCGGCGGGCAGGTCGACTCGTCCGCCCTCAAATCCAACCCGAAGGTCAACGCCCTCCTCTGGGGCGGCTACCCGGGCCAGTCCGGCGGCCTCGCCCTCCGCGACATCCTCACGGGCGCCCGCGCCCCGGCCGGCCGCCTCACCACGACCCAGTACCCCGCCTCCTACGCCGAGAGCTTCTCGGCGCTCGACATGAACCTGCGGCCCAACACCACCACCAACAACCCAGGCCAAACCTACATGTGGTACACCGGCGAGCCCGTCTACGAATTCGGCCACGGCCTCTTCTACACCACCTTCAAGGCTTCCCCACCCTCGTCCCCCCCGAACAAGACCACCACCGCAGCGAAGAAGTATACCTTCCACATCACGGACCTCACCTCCTCCGCGCACCCGGACACCGCCACCGTCGCCCAACGCACCCTCTTCAACTTCACGGCGACCATCACGAATACTGGGCGTCGGGACTCCGATTACACCGCCCTGGTGTACGCCAACACCTCGACTGCGGGCCCGTCCCCGTACCCGAATAAATGGCTCGTCGGATTCGATAGGCTCGGTGCTGTGGCCAAGGGTGGGGGCACGGCGGTGTTGAATGTGCCCGTGGCGGTGGATCGGTTGGCCAGGGTGGATGAAGATGGGAATTCCGTGCTGTTTCCGGGACGGTATGAGGTGGCGTTGAATAATGAGCGCGAGGTTGTGGTTGAAGTGGAGTTGGTAGGGGAGGCGGTGGTGTTGGTGAAGTGGCCGGAGGAGGTGCAGGGGGTGAAGAAGGATGAGTAGGTTTTTTTTTCTCTGAGGGCTGAGGGGAGGGGGGAAAGAGGGAAGAGGGAAGGGTGGTTGTATATATCGTATTGGGACGAGTGCGGGAGGAGATAGCTTAGGTTGGCCTACGTCTACTACCGTCGACGAACTGACTACCACCGCGTGGTTATGCATAGTTCATGAACGCATGCAAAAGTCTACACATTCGGTGTTTTCAGGCCAGCCAAGTAAAGGAGGAATCATTCCCTTCCTCTGCTAGAGGGAGCAAGCAAGCAAGCAAGCAAGCAAGAATAACACGCTATATACAGTACACACTCCTCCCCAGCCACTAGTAAAGTTCATAAGAATGAGAACAACAGAAAAGTAAACGCCCTCCGTGCAGATTTTTGTCTATATTCGATAACATACTCCGGGGAATAACAAAGCCCATGACCTCCACTGCCGATCCGCCTCACTGTCCTAAGACCGACGACAACCACAGACAGACCTACCGCGTCTCCTTGCCCCCACTCCGCACCTCCCGCTCCAACACATCCAACGCCTCCGCGTACCGCTTGCGCGCCTCCTTCATCCCCTCCAGACTGACGGTCACCCGATGCATTTTCTGCGGGTCGGCAGCACCACCGCGCACGATCTTCCCGTCCGCCGCGCCGCCGATCTGCTGTGCAAACCACTTGCCCTCGCGGTGGGCGACGAGCGTGTACGCGGCGCCGGCCTGGCCGGCGCGCGCCGTGCGGCCCACGCGGTGCACGTAGGTCGTCACGCTGGTCGGCACGTCGTAGTTGACCACGTGCGTCAGGCGGGGCAGGTCGAGGCCGCGCGAGGCCCGGTCCGTCGCGATGATGATCGACAGCTTGCCGCGGCGGTAGGCGGTCAGCGTCTTGCGCGAGGCCGAGGATTTGTTGGATTTGATGATCGTGCCTGTGCGGGAGGCGAGGGTCGGGTCTAGCAGCGCGAGAAGGCGCGCGAGACGCGAGGCCGATTCGGAGGATTTCGTGAAGATGAGGACGGTCGGGGTGTTTGTTTGTGTGTTGGAGGGGCGGGGGCGGGTGGGTTTCGTTGGGGAGGTGGAGGTGGAGCTGTCGCTGTCACTGTCGCTGCCGGAGGAGGATTCGCTGTCCGAAGAACTCGAAGAATCAGATTCGCTGTCGGAGGTGTCGTCTGAATCGGAGTCTGAGCCTGAACTGGATGTGTCCGAGTCCGATTCTGAATCGTCCGAGCTGGACTCGTCCGAGGAGGTTTCTTCGTCGGAGGATGTTTCGTCGTCGGATGTGTCGTCCGAAGTGTCCGAATCGGAGGCCTTGGCCGGTTGTTTGGTGCCGTTGATTCGGATGTGGGAGAGGAGGAGGCGCAGCAGGTACAGTGGCTTCAAGGACCCATCGCCCACCGAGATCGAGTGCTCCTTCAAGGTCGGCGGCAGGGTGAACTGCTCGTCGCCGCCGGCGATCACGCCACTCTCGTCGTCGCCGCCGGCGGCGGTCTCGGTAGAACCCACAATGACGAGCTTGGGGTTGGCGAGTCGGAGAGAATTCAACTTGGTCACGTCCCGGGTCATGGTCGCACTCAGAACCACCTTCCTTGGCTCTCTGCTGTGGATCGGGAGGCCCAGTTCCGACAGGAAAGTCCCGCTAAAGCCAAACGCCTCGGGGGATCGGCGCGCATCCAGTGAATTCATGACCACGTCAACCCATTCTTGGAAGCTCTCGTTGAGCAACCGGTCAGCCTCGTCGATCACGAGCCACTCCAAGTGTTTCAGCGTAAAGCCTTTAGTGTAGCGGATGTGGTCGACAAGTCGACCCGGGGTACAGATGAGGATGTCAACGTTCGGTTCCGAACGGTGCACGTACCCCGGTAGAGCCTCGCTCGAATCCACCGCATCGGAGATATAGTCCTGCAAGTTGAAGTTGGTCCAGTCGTCCCCGGTCATTTTCACATTCTGGCGGCGCTGGAACGTCGCCGGCCCGTACACCTGGTCGATGCGCATCAACGAGCGCTGCTCGTCCTTGATAGCTACGTTACCCACAGCCGATCCCACCCGCAGGCCGGAGCCAGCAGCACACAGCTCACACGCCTCGCGGGCCTGCTTCACCAGTTCTCGGGTTGGCACGACAATGAGACCCCGCAGCCGAGGGGCAGGGATCTGCTCAAGCGCGGTAACGAGCGGTAGAACGTAAGATAGGGTCTTTCCGGAACCGGTGGCTGCAGAAACGCAGACATCGCCGGCGTGGTTCTTGGGGCCCTGGAGTAGCAGAGGTATGACCGCCGACTGCACAGCAAACGCTTCCTTGTAGCCATTATCCTCCAATACCCGCAGCAGATTCGCATTAATCCCCAATTCGGAGAACTTTGTCTTCTCGGTCGCCGAGGTCCGCAGGGGATTGGCCAGCCAGGCTGGAAGCGACGAGTATGTAGGCTTCTCAAACACCTCAGGGACTTGCTCAGGCTGGGGTAGAGGTTCCAAGCCTTGCGCTACAACTGGTTCAACCGTCAACAGTTCTGTAGAGTCGTCTTCAACCGTATCCTTCTTGCGTGCTTTTTCCAGCTCTCTCGCCTTCATGGACTTTTCGAACTTCGACCTGATACCCGCAAACTTGTCCTTTTGTTTCGCATCGCCGTCATCGGCCTGAGTAGATTCTGAAGCTCGGGCAGACTTCTTTGAGTCCTTGGCGCTCTTCTCTTCAACATCGTCTAGATTCGCAGGTTCCTCAGCCGATTCGATAGCAGTTCCTGATGTCCGTCGCTTCGAGTGCTTCGATTTCTTCTTGTCTTTAGCGTCCTTGCTTGGAGTAGGCGCTTCGCTGCGGATCGACGAGACAGCACTCTCCTTCGGGGTCGGTACTTCCGGAACAGCACCGTCGCCCGCCCCCGTGGATCGCTTCCTCTTCTTGTGGACGTCAGAGGACGGGGTGGAGTCGGCTGCAGCACCCGGATCTTTCTTGGATTTCTTGGTCGGCGTGGGTGTCGAGGTAGCGTTGGTGGAGCCATCGAGGTCTCTCTTCCTCTTGTGGGACTTCTTCGTGCTCGACGGGGTTCCTGAGCTCATGTGGGAGGTGTCCTGACGCGCGGAGCGGTCGCCGGCCATGGTCGCGAGGTCAAAGGGGGTCCTGGGCGGACGTTCGATGAGGGGTGGTTTGAGTAAATGCGGCGATCTTGCCTGTTGTTGCGAGTCTTTCTTTTTTCCAGCGGGGAATCTTTGAGGCGGCAGAACAGCACACCGCCTCCACCGCCGCCCGCGCGTGGCCCTTTCAGGATGGCCTCATTCGACCTCCCTTCTCCTCCTGTTGCCAACACAACCTCCCTTTTTTTTGAACTGGACGTGGTGATTGAGTGTGTTATGGACGGCGGGTGAGCGGATCAGATTGACAACTGCGCAGAGTCTACCGAAGTCAGCTCAGGGCCAGCCGCAGCCATGCCTTACAACATTGCGTGAGTCCCGTCGCATGTGGTTCCCGGAGCGAGTCTAATGGTCTGCACAGTATGGTCAGTGACTTCTTCTTCCCCCAACCAGGTAGGCACACTGCCCTGTAACTGTCCGGCCATATACCGATATGCTGAGATTTATAGGTGGGGTGGAAAGTCACATCTACCAGCTCTCGACCGTAAGCGACTATACTTCATCCCTACCCTCCATGATGGCCTACTCACCAGCCAACAGAAGCTCATCGATCGCGGACATAAAGTCATCATCATCACACATGCATACAAAGGGCGGACCGGGGTGCGATACTTGACGAACGGGCTCAAGGTTTACCATGTCCCATTCTTTGTAATCCACCGGGAGTCGACCATGCCGACGGTCTTCTCTTTCTTTCCGATCTTCCGCAACATTGTCATCCGCGAGCAGATCCAGATCGTCCATGGTCATGCGAGCTTGAGTAGCTTCTGTCATGAGGCCATTCTTCATGCGCGCACCATGGGTCTGCGGACGGTGTTCACTGACCATTCGCTGTTTGGCTTTGCGGATGCGGCATCCATCTTGACCAACAAATTGCTCAAGTTCATCCTGAGTGACGTTGACCACGTCATTTGTGTCAGTCATACTTGGTAGGTACTTGATCGCAGTGTTTCCCAGAAAGGCTCGACTGACCTGCGCGCAGTAAAGAGAATACTGTCCTTCGAGCCTCCCTGGACCCGCTGATGGTGTCTGTGATCCCGAACGCGGTGGTGGCTGAGAACTTCCGGCCGGCAGAACCGCGGTCCATGAAGCCCATCGGCCCTAATGATACCATCACGATCGTCGTCATTTCCCGTCTCTTTTACAATAAGGGTACCGATCTGCTCATCGCAGCTATCCCGAGAATCCTCGCGTCGCACCCGAATGTACGGTTCATCATTGCGGGGTCCGGCCCCAAGGCGATCGATCTGGAGCAGATGTTGGAGCGCAACGTGTTGCAGGACAAGGTTGAAATGCTGGGGCCGGTCCGGCATGAGGAGGTTCGAGACGTCATGGTCCGTGGCCACATTTACCTCCACCCCAGCTTGACCGAAGCCTTCGGTACGGTCATAGTCGAGGCCGCCAGCTGTGGACTGTACGTGGTGTGCACACGGGTGGGTGGTATCCCCGAGGTGCTGCCTCAGCACATGACGACGTTCTCAAAGCCCGAGGAGGACGATATTGTTCTAGCAACTGGAAAGGCCATCGCTGCTTTGCGGTCGAACAAGGTGCGGACGGATCGGTTCCATGATCAAGTGAAGATGATGTATTCCTGGACCGACGTTGCCCAGCGCACCGAGCGAGTTTACCAGGGGATCTCCGGGGATATCAGCCCGGAGGAGTTTTACGGATACTACCCGGGCGAGGGTCTGGAGGCTAGCGGCGACCGTGTGCGGAGCTTCGCGCTGATCGACCGGCTGAAACGATACTACGGATGTGGTGTGTGGGCAGGCAAGCTCTTCTGTCTGTGCGTGGTGATCGACTTCCTCCTCTACGCCTTCTTGGAGATGTGGTTCCCGCGGGCGAACATCGACGTTGCACGCAGCTGGCCGAAGAAAATACACCAACGGAATGACAACCACTCACTAGGAAACGACCAGACGAACGACCGCGACCGTCTGCATGCAAATTGACCCAAGTCTTACCCTTTTTCACAATACCCATTTATTCACCATTGGCGATCTACATTTTTACTACAGTGTATAGACACCCTTCAGATACCCTTCATGACAAGCATCATTGAATTCTTCTCATCAGATTAAACATACATGAGCATTCGTGGGAAACCTTCTCGCTCGAAAAAAACAGGTTCCTTTTGTGTCCATAAAAGATTCACCAGGGTCCAGCCCCGACATTTTTTGGAGGAAGACTCAGTGTTTGTGGGTGTTGTCCCGCTTGGTGCCGGGCTCATACTTCCACTCGGCAGCCGCGGTGGTAGCGGGCTCAGGCTGGCGGTCCTCGGCCGCGAGAGCACCCTTGTCTCCGCGCGGGCCGGCGAGATGGGCCTCGTCGCTGTCGAGCGCCCGCTGGCCGGGGATGTCACGCTCGAACTTGCTGTCGGCGTAGGCGCCAACCTTCTCGAGGCCGGCGGACTGGCGTTTGCGGCCGGGCTGGCCGTCGTGGTGCAGCTCGGCGCTGGACTGGCCGGAGCCCGGGTGGCCCAGGCCGGTGTGCACGTCCCGCGAGGTGGCGCCCATCAGGGTGTCCGCGGCGGAGGTCTTAACGGACTCCTTGCCGTGGCTCCGCTCGACGTTGGGGTTCAGGGCCTGGCCGCCGACCTCGCTGGTGGTGTTGGCGCTGTAGGAGTTGGAGGCGGGCGCCGTGCCGGCCGGGTATGTCTCGGCGCGGAACTCCGGGGCGAAGTCGGCGGGCGCGACCTTGCGGCCGGGTTGGTGCTGCGCTGTCTGTTAGCTTCGATGCTCAGGTCTGGAGTGTACTCGTTGTAGGGAAGACATACCCCTCCCTCCTCGAGAGGGCCGGTAGGCTTAACGGAGGGCTTGAACTCGCCCTGCTGGGGATTGGCAACGGAGTCGGGGTTGCTGAAGTGGCTCATTTTGGATGGTGTGTTGATTTCGACTTGTTATAACAAGATCTTCAGAAAAAAGAGGTAGTATCGCGTGACTCGTAGGTGTTCGTAGTGGATTCTGAAATAGGAATCTAATCGATTTACAAAAACTCTAGCTCTCGCATGGACAGACGGACCTTATAAGTAGGGGGAGGGGGGAACAAAGCTACACAGCAGGTAAGTTAGGGCTTCCGCGGGCGGCGGGAAGGAAGGGGGGGTTTACGTCAAGGTGACTTCGACTGACTTCATCTCTCTCACCTACCCCCTTGAGTATCCAGGATAACGTCATGTCATGCATTGATTGCATGCCACTTGACGGGTCTGGACTTTTGTGTACTTGGGGGGGGGGTTTATTTTTTCGGAAAAGGCCGGTTTTGGGTGGTTGTGCAGGTGGGGATGCGATGATGTTGTTCGATGGAATATTCATAGTGGTGGTGATGTTCGCCTTGTGGGGCTTTAGCATATATGATGAGATGTGTGTAGGGCGATCGGATGAGCCTGCTCCGTGAGATTGATGATGTGAGTGTGTGTTATGTTGTTGGGTTGATCATACTATGTAAGACGGTTGATCGATGCCTGCTGATGTAGCTGAGGTGAGGCCCTGGCCATACAACCCTCCGCATCGGCACAGTTCTACTTCTTGTATCCAGTATTATCGACTGATGCAACAAAGCGGCTATCTATGCACATGCGCGAACTCCAACAGGTATCATCAAGAATCACACAAAAGCAAAATCATTTCAATCAGGATAGGTATCTTTGCATAAACACGATGCTCCCCGACGCCGAACGACAAGACAAAAAATATTCCCAGGGGCGGAATTTTCCCACCGGAGATGCGGAGGATAGGATGGGGGCATGTCCGACTGAGTCCCTCTAGAAAGAAGATGATCACCGCATCACCGGTGGCCGCCCCTCCTTATTCCACTTGACCCGACTCTGCACCCACTCCACCGCCTCCTGCACGCCGGACCCCATCAGCGCACTCACCGGCAGCACGCGGCTGTCGCGCACGCCCGCCCCGGACTCCCCCTCGAAGACCTTGCGCACGAACCCTTCCTTGATGCGGACGACCTCGACCGAGTCCTCGCGGTCCTGCTTGTTGGCCAGCACCAGGATGGGCACCCCGGCCACGTCCGCGTGCTTCAGCACCGACTCCAGCACCTGCCGGCACTCGTCCAGCCGCCCGAAGTCGCTCCCGGGGGCGTTGATCCCGACATTCTCGGCCGTGAAGGTCACGTTCGTTGGGGAGGTGGATCCGAGGTCGCCGCCCTCCTCCTCGTCCTCCTCATCATCTGCAGCTGCAGGTGCCGTCTTGCTGCCGTCATCGTCAACTGCGGAAACGCCCCCGCTCGCGCGGCGCCGTTGCGGGAGCCGCGTGATGTCCGGGTCCTGGCCGACGTCGGCGCTGTCGACGACGAAGATGATGGCGTGGCAGCTGGCGTAGTAGCTCTGCCAGAGGTTGCGCATGGAGATCTGGCCGCCCACGTCCCAGATCTTCAGGTACATGTCCGGCAGCGAGATGGTGGCGACGTTCTGGCCGACGGTGGGGACGGTCTTGCCGATGCTGGCGGGGAGGAGCGAGGCCGGGAGGCTGCCATCGGCGCGCGGGGGTTGGTAGAGGGCTTTGATCTGGGAGAGGAGAGTGGTTTTGCCGGCGTTGTCGAGGCCGAGGAGGAGGACGGAGTATTCTGGTTGTGGAGTTGGGTGAGTTTCTCGGAAGTGTAGAGGAGGAGGAGCAGGTGAGGGAGAAAGGCATGGGGGGGCTCACCCTCTTTACTCGTAGCGTACATGTACAGCGACTTGGCGAGGTGATACATGGTGATTTGGAGGTTGGTGGTTGCAATTACCCTTCCGATATATCCGGATCAAATTGGATGGGAGATGAGTCGCGGAGTGTCGATCATGTCATGGCAGCGTGATGGTGCGAGATGCGCTCTCCTCCTTCCTGTCTCTCTCTTTCTCCGCTGGGGTCCCGCTTATCGTGAAGGTGAAGGCGAAGGCGAAGGGCGAAGCCCATGCGGGAGGGGAGGCTCCGCGTCAGCCTGTCTGTCTGTCCGTCCGTTCCCCCCCCCCCGCCCGTACTCCGTCCGTCCTGAAGCGGTAAGCAGGGCTTGGGTTATTGCCCTGAGCCCTAATTGCCCGAAGCGTTGACCCCGCAGAGGAAACCGGCATGTGAAATGCAGGGTCGATCCCGTTGCCTGTCAGTGACAGAAAGAGAGATAAGTTAGTTAGTTCACTGAATGATGCAGGAGGCAACCTGCAGGCGTGATTGTTTTGTTAATATCAGGAGATGGTCATGACATACTGAATGGTGTAGTTTTTTTTTTGAGTCGGTGGTGGTAGTTACTCAGTATAAGAAGTCAAGAACAAACTCCCGATGCTTCTTCCTTGTTTTCCAACCCCAGATTCATCTCGCTCTCTTTCAAAGCCGATTTTCCTTGGCTGGGCGGGGGCGGAACCACGGCCGGGTCACAATTACATATTCTCATCGTATTTCTGGAAATCTTCCCCGATTACGGCCAAATCCCGACTTCTCCTTCTCCAACGGTGTTTTGTCAGCGAAAATCGAACGGTCCAATTGTCCGCCTGCGGAATCGCGCTCCTCCTCTTTCTCCTCCTCCCCTTCTCCCCCAATCTCTCCTCTTCTTTTCTCTCACCATCTTCTTTCCTTTCTTCTATCTTTCTCCTCCAGCTCTTCTCATGTAATAGCCGCTCGATGGCCTTCCGCTCGACATCTGTCTGCTTTTCCGCTGGGATCCACTGATCGCATTTCCCCGCGCATGTCTCCGTCAGCATGCCCCGCGCTGGATGGGCGGCCGGCGGTCTCCCAGCGGCCTTCAATGGATAGCACTGACACCATCATTGTCGGTATGTCGTCATTTACATTCTCGCTCCTCGCAATTGGACCTTCCGTATGACCAGGCAACTCTAATCGTCCTCCAGGGAACGGCCCGTCAGCCATGATCCTGTCCTACATCTTCCATGGTCATATTCCCTACTATCAAGCCGATCCGCCGCACCCGGATCCCCTACTGCATGCCAAGCTGCTGCAGAACCCGGCCCTGCTTCAGGCCGACGTGAACACGCTGACCGAGCATTTTGCCGCCTCGCGCTTGTCCTACTCGACCCAGGCCCTGCCGGTCAACGTGCTTCTCGACACCCTGGTCCGACCCAGTCTGGACGTCGAGGAGCTGGAATGCGTCGCTAACGTCGAATGGCGGTACGAGCCTGAAAAGGCCGTGCCTCATCTGGTGTTCGGCGACGCCGCGTGCGCTGGCGGTCAATGGACCGAGAATCCCATGCCTGCGAGCTGGGACATCCAGACCCTGAGCTATGCATCGATGTTATCGCTGCCGGGGTATTCGTTCGCCGACCACCACCGTGCAGTGACCGGGAAGGATCTGCCGGCATTTACGCGGCCCAGCCGGCAGGAGACGGCGGATTATTTCCGTCGGTATCCCGGGGCCGTGCACATCGGCGATGTCTTCCGCTTCAACGAAACCCTGTCGGGGATCTCGCGCACGGACCAGGGCTTCTATATCCGCTCCCACAATCTCCATTGTAAACACCTGGTCCTGGCCACGGGGATCTTCACCGAGGTGCTGCAGCCGAGTCCACTGCTGCAGCCCTTGCGGTCCCTCGAACCGGTCCCCTCCATCCCGTTGCTGGTGATCGGCTCGGGATTCTCTGCGGCCGATGTCATCATTTCCGCGCCTAAGGATCAAAAGATCCTTCATGCCTTCAGGTGGGATCCAGAAGGCCGGCCGTCTCCTCTACGGGGCTGTCATCACCAGGCTTACCCGGAATATGCCGGAGTGTACCGTTTGATGAAACGGGCGGCATTGGCGGCGGCCCCAGCACCGCCCAAGCGGGGCAAGATGCGACGGACGACGTCAACGCCGTTCCTGGAATCGCGGAAATGGAACGATGTCTACGAGGGGCTCCCCAATCTAGAGATCGTTAACGTCGAGATGGAGGCCGATCAGGCCCTTGTCACGTTCCGTCAGCCCGACGGGCAAACCATCGTTCGTGCTGTTCGTGGGCTGGTCTATGCCACAGGCCGTCGCGGTACCCTGAAGTATCTCGATCCCTCTCTGCTCGCGGAAGTCTTGGGTCAGACGGACGCGGACTCGATTGTCACCAACCAGACTTTACGTGACAAAGCACTCAACGACATGGAGGTGGCGCCGGATGTTTATGTCATTGGGAGCCTGACCGGAGACTCTCTAATCCGGTTCTCCTACGGGAGCTGCGTCCGGGCGGCAGGCAAGGTCATCGGAGCGTCAACGGGACAGGACTGGGTTTGGAACAGCTCGGCTCATACCTCGCGTCCATCCTCGTCCTCCGTGGGGGTTCTGCGGGGGATTGACGGACATGACGTCTACCCGGGTGGGGCAACTTGGTCCCAGGGCGACGAGGATCGATCGGTGTTATATACGATTCCGGAGCGAATCTTGCCCGGCGGACTGTGGAAATGGCTCCGGAAATGGTGGAATGTGAATTGACATGGGGTATGTGGTGTATATGATACGATCCTATGTTGAAAGGCCATAGATCTGGCCACGGATTGAAAATGTTTGTAATAGACATGACCTACTGCGTAGATTGTAGATAGCTGTGGTTGTTTATAATGCCAGAGATATGATACTTGCTCAAACCTAAATTTGTGAATATTTAGTATCATAAAGTGTGTCTGCTGAGAATACCACCCATATACATCCGGTTATTAACACCACACTCAACCCATAATCTGCAACTGGTCGTCCGGCGGCCACCGCGTCTGAGCGAAGCTGAGACACCGCTTGATACTCTGGAGATACTTGCGGGTGCTCTCGTCGCTCAGGATATGGGCCTGCTGATCACTCTGGTGCAGCTTCTCACGCGCCGAACGCTCGTGGATACCCACCATGGTCACACCGATGGGCCACGCACTGCCAACATCGACTCATTAGCCAACAATCATTCCAACAAGGAGCTAACAGGGAGGAAAGGACAGGGGACATACGCTTTTCCAATACTCAAGCGCAGATAGGCATCATTGGCATCGACATAGCGGCGCAGCTGCGCCTTGTGCACGATCTCGACCACATGCTCCAAGACGCCGGCATCGAGATCCCCCTTCTCGAACTTGCGGAACAGCGGCTTCATATTCTCGCGCGACTGCACCATCGCGTTGAATGCCTGCCGGCCCTGCAGACTCTGCTTGACCGAGACATCGCGGTTCGCCAACGCGGCCTCCCACTCCTTCAGGACCATGGTGAAATACGAGGCCAGCTGGCGGAACAGGAACTTTTTGCCGGCGTCATCTTTCGGGAGTGTCGCGGGGATCTTCATCTCCACCTCCGGCACGAGCTCCAGCGTCGTGGGAATCGGCCCGTCCGTCCACGTCTGTCGCCGCACCGCATCGCCGTTCTCGCTGTCGGCTTGGTCCTTCCTCACAACCCGCCAATACCGTCGCGCGCGCGCTTTCTCCCCCTCCCCGAAGAGCGTCACCGGCTCCCCCAGCTCCCGCAACCGTTGCTTCACCTCCTCCGCCGAGAGCTCCTCCTCCCCTGGCCCCGTCCCAGTGGCAGCCTCACTCCCCTCCCCCTCTGAGGGGGTTACCTCCGGCAAGCCAAGCCGCCTCCTCCTCTCCCGCTCGCGCAGGGCATCCTCCTCCTCCCGCCGCCGCCGCGACTCCTCGGCCAGCCGCCGCTTCTTGTCCTCGCGCTCGCGCCGGCGCGCGGCCTCCTCGTCCTCGGCCTTGCGCTTCTGGGCTTGGCGGGTGGCGCGCTCGGCGGCCAGGCGTGCTTGCTCTTCGTTGTAGGCGGCCAGGCGGGCGGCTTCGAGGTCGGCGCGGCGGGTGTATTTCTTCGGTTCCGTCGATGTCGTGGGAGTGGGTGATGGGGAGGGGTTTTTGGGGTCGGCGGTGGCGCTGGCTTTGGCCTTGGAGATTTCTTTGGACATTAGGGCGGCGAAGTCCATTTTTGCGGTCAGGGATGAATATTCATGCGTGGGTGGATCTGTGATGGTGAGGAGGAGGGTGGTAAAGTTAGAGAGTATGGGCTTGGAGGAGTATTGTATGGAGGGTTGTACCTAGTAGAAGGTTGTAGACGATAAGATTAGTACTGTGCAGTATTGCCGCTGCGGCGGCGGTCGAGCGGTCGGGCGGTCGGGCGGCCAGGGCAGGGCGGAGAGTTACCTACAAGTTCCGCGCATCCACCCACTTGCTCTCGCTCTCCATGCTACACCTCCCTCCTACCTTACTACAACAACAACAACAACAGCAGCAGCAGCAGCAATAGCAACAACACATCCACCAGTCTACCCTCAATACTCAGAAAACACCCAACCCAACGAGAACCAAAGCATGACCAACAACTAACACCACCCAACCACACCCATTCCATCCATCCATCCAACCCATCCAACCTTACCAGAAACCCGCAAAATGTCCCGCCAAACCACAACCCCCTTCCACCTCAAACTCTTCTACCGCCAATCCACCTACCACCCCTTATCAGATTTCTCCCCGGCCCCCGGCCCCGCCGGCCGCAGCGGCGGCCACCTCCCCGCCCACCACCTCCAAATCTACACCTGGCCGAGCTGCTCGCTCCGCGAACTCGCCCACCTCTTGACGTCGACCCTGCCCCACCTCCTCCCGGAGGTGCCCATTGGCACCCGGCTGAGCTTCCGGCTGATCTACCCGGACACCAAAGGCGCGGCGATGAATCTGGGAGACCGGGAGCATGGCAGGGGACGGTATCTGGCCAAGGAGATGGGGAGTGTGGTTGTTGCGCCGAGGGGGTATGATGATGATGCTGCTGCTGATGACCCTCATAGCAATGAGGCGGGGAAGGGGGATCGGGAGGGGGAGGGAGCTGGGGCAGGTGGACAAGGTCCG
>WOUI01000413.1:0-28892 GCA_012184565.1 Aspergillus floridensis | reverse complement strand
CATCATCCACCTTGGGAAACTTCCGCCTCCTTTCACCATTCTGCCCTTTCCCCTCCAGAATCCGATTCAAATCCCCCTCCTCCCCCTCCAACAACTCATAAACAGCATCCACGCCGCCCCTGGCCTCCAGATCCCGGGCTCGCCTCGGGATCACATGCGCATGCACATGGGGCACGCTCTGGCCGGCGTCCACGCCATCCTGAATGGCGATGTTGAGGCTCGAGGCGCCGTACACGCGCTCGACCATGCGGGCGACGCGGCGGACGGTCAGGAACAGATCGGAGGTCTCGGTGGGCGTGAGGTCGGCGACGCGGGGCACGACGCGGCGCGGCGAGATGAGGACGTGGCCTGGGAGGATGGGCTTGAGATTGACGAGGGCGTAGGAGTAGCGCGTCAGATGGAAGACCTGTGTGGTGACGGTGAAGGGGCCGAAGTGAATGGGGCTCGCTTTGAGGATTGCGGTGGACATTTTGGTTGCTATTGCTGCTGCTGCTGTTGCTGTTGCTGACGCTGGGGTTGGGGGCGGCATTGTTGGTTGTTGTTGTGGTTGTGGTTGTGGTGTGGTGGTGGAGGTGGAGGTGGGAAATGGGTTTGGTGGGGAATCGATTGGCATTGGGTTTATGGTCTGTTTGATTCGAGAGAGTCTGGTAGGGAGGTGGTAGGTATATAGAGCTAGTCAATGTTGATGTTGATTGAAGAATCGCAGCGCAGGGTTAACGTAGGAACAACTCAGTGGAGACCGATCGTCATAGCTCTGACTAGCTAAAAAAAATAGCTCCGTCGCCGGACTTAGCCGGATTTTACACCACCTCTATCTTCCTATATATCTACTCTACTCGCCTGACTCAACAAATACAACACCTTTAGGGTATCATTAATTCTCGCTCGAGTTCGTATATTACATCGCTTTCCCACTCCCCTCGGATCCAAAATGACACAAATTACAAACCGTGGTATAGACACAAGGCATCACATGAAAACGGAAACCAACGCGCAGCCGTACTTTACTCCTTCTGCGCCGGCTCAGCCTCCGTGGTCTTGGTAGATGACTCGTCAGCTGCTATCGGTTCCTCTGTCGTGGTTTCCTCCGTTGGAGCTTCTTCCGCGCCATTCTTCGCCGCTACTTCGGCCTCCTTCGGCTGCTCCTCCTCCACAGCTTCCTCCGCAGCTTCCCCCGCAGCCTCAGCGTTCTTCTCGGCCTTGCTCTCGGGCTCGGGCTCAGGCTCAGTCTCGGTCTCGGTTTGTGGTGCGGGCTCCGGTTCCTCCGCGTGTACCTCTGCAACAGTCACCTGCGATGCAGGGCTACCGGGTGACGTTTGCTCAGCAACCTGCTTGGGCTCGTCAGTAGCCTCCGGTGCCGGTTGCGGCTTGCTCTGGCCACCGGCAGCAGCGGCAGCGGCGGCCACGGCAGCATTAGCGGCGGCCACAGCCTGCTGCTTCGGCTGCTCATCATCCTCAGCACTCTCATTGATGGTCGTCACCCCGGAGCTGATCGACGAGCTACCCTTGTGGCGCCTCGTGGTGGCGCCCGTGCTGATCGACACGGGCTCCATACTGACAGGGAACGGCTCGTTCTCCTTCCGCAAGATCGTCACCCTCCGTCCATCCCCATGCTCCAACCCCGTCGTCGCCCCCGCCGCTGCTGCTACCGCCGGCTGCTGCTGCTGCTGAACAGTATCCAACCCCTCCGCCTCGGCCGGCACCGTATAATTATCCTCCGGAATCAGACTGTACATGTCACAGACGGTCTTGAAGAAGATGTAGAGCCCATCGTGACCCTCCACCTGCCAGAACACCTCCCGGTGCTGGAACCACGCATGCGCGAAGATGCGATACAGCCGGCGGAAGATGTTCGTCAGGTGTCGCATGCTCGCCTGGGCGCCGCCGCCTCCCTCCGCGCCCAGAGTCAAGCGACTGGGGAAGTATTTGGGCGAGGTGAGGATGTTGGTCGCCCAGTCGAGGGTGTGGCAGCAGTAGTCGATGGCGCAGCAGGCCTTGGGCGGATCGTGGACGGCGCAGAGGTACTGCCACTCGGAGGCCCGCATTTCCGGGCAGGTCTGCGCGGAGCAAGGGGGCGAGTCGGCGAAGAAGGCGACGATGAGGTTGTTGACTTTCATTGTCAGGAAGCGGCAGAGTTCGTACAGCCAGAGCGAGCGGTCGACGCCCTCCGGGGGCTCCGCCAGTTGGATCGCAACATCGCGGCTGATGGGAATAATGGTATCGGAGCCCTC
The DNA here is from genome assembly GCA_012184565.1 of Aspergillus floridensis. Classification (NCBI taxonomy): domain Eukaryota; kingdom Fungi; phylum Ascomycota; class Eurotiomycetes; order Eurotiales; family Aspergillaceae; genus Aspergillus; species Aspergillus floridensis. The sequence continues at coordinate 26,661 of WOUI01000413.1, read as the reverse complement.
AGGTCGCGTGAAGTGGTTATACAGGGCCTTGAGGTGTTCCTGAAGTTGGAAGGGGGAGTCGAGCTAGGCAAAGGGAGGCTGGGGGTCAGCAGGAGGGAACATAAGCAGTCTCGCGACCAAGCCCGGGTTGCAAAACTCATTCCATACCTGTGAAAGAGGGATCAACGGGGGACCAAAGGCCATATCGATGGCTCTAGTGCCCGGGCGAATGCGGCGAGTTGACCCATCCTCGGCGATTTGCGAAGCGCCCAGCAGTTGCTCAGTCTCGGAGTCGAAGGACTCGCCGACCGAGGGTGATTTGGGCCCGATCTGCACCTCAGTGAACGGGGGCGGACTGGGTAAACGTGGGGAGCTGGCTTGCGAAACTCCCGCAGTAGCCATGACGGGTCAGCAAGAAAAAGGAGTGAAATTGAAGAAGACTGGCCTGGGAATGAGAAGGAATGGAGTGCTTTAGAAAGAAAGCGAATGAGGGAGTAGTATTCCAGCCAGCTGGGGGAGGGGGAGAGAAGGGAAGAAGATTAGGTAGACGAGACGACGACAGCACTGCAAGGTCCGACGGCGGTCGATAAACAAGCCGCTAAGAGTTAGTAGATAAGATGCCGCGCGGGAAAGAAAGTTCTAGCCGCCGTTCGGTCATCACCGCCCAATAGACCGCCTTATGCCCTAAGCCCTAGGGCCCTGCCTCATGGGGGAAAACGTCATTCCCGGAGCCATTCATCCCCGGCTTTTCTTCTACTACTACTGCTACTACTGCTATTACTACTACTACTACATATATACATACTATAAAATACCTCCGCAAAAGACCAACACCTACAACAAAAACACCTACAACCTCACAACATGGACGACGAAGACGCCCCTCCTCAGTTGGTGGATGTATCCCAGCTGCCAGAATCCGCGCCATCGACGTCAGAGGACACCCCGGAGGCTCAAGCCCGCGTGCCCATCACGCTTGTGACTGGTATGATGCGCGCTGCGCAATCCGTTATGCCCCTCTACTTTCCTAGAGTAGTAGGAACACACGCAAAGATAGAGACCCGTAGATTCTGATTTCTGTGTCATCAAAACCATCAAGGCTACCTCGGAGCCGGCAAAACCACCCTCTTGAATTACATCCTTACCGAGAAGCATGGCAAGAAGATCGCCGTGATCATGAATGGTCAGTTCTTTCTGTTAGCTCTTAGCGTTAGATGGTCTGGGGGTAATATACTAAGATCAAGTAGAATTCGGCGACTGTAAGTGTGAAGATCTTGATCTTGAAAAGATCATGTCCTACATCAGCCCTGTTGCTCGGGACTTTGGCATTTTTGGCCGGTACTCACCAAAAGCGATAAAACAGCCACCGATATCGAAAAGCCGCTCACAGTCAACCAAGATGGTCAAGAGGTGACCGAATGGATGGAAGTGGGGAATGGCTGCATCTGTTGCTCAGTAAAGTGAACATCCATCCCCATCCATCCCAGCCTGCCTCCCCGCCCAAACAAAGACATTAACCCCAAAAAGAGACTCAGGCGTGATGGCCATCGAATCCCTCATGGCCCGCCGGGGCACCTTCGACTACATCCTCCTGGAGACCACCGGCCTCGCCGACCCCGGCAACATCGCCCCGATCTTCTGGGTCGACGACAACCTAGGCAGCAGCATCTACCTCGACGGGATCGTCACCCTCGTCGACGCGAAGAACATTCTGCATTTACTGGACGAGCCGACCCCCGAGGAGACGGTATCCAGCCACTCCACCACCACCACCGCCTCCTCCCAGAATGAGCATCACGACCACCACCCCGCCAACTCCCCCATCCTCTCAATGGCGCACATGCAAATCTCCCACGCGGACGTGATCATCCTCAACAAAGCCGACCTGGTCACGAGCCAGGAACTCGCGCGCGTCCGCGACCGCATCGTCGCCATCAACAGCGCCGCTCGCATCCACGTCACGGACCACAGCCAGACGCCGCGGATCGAGGGCGTGGTGCTGGATCTGCACGCGTACGACCACCTCGACGACGGAGCGGTCGATTTCGCGCAGAAGGGGCACAGTCATATCGATCCGGTTAGTTTTCCTTGCCCTCTCTTCGTTTATTCCTTGAACTATTTGACGAAAGAGACTTAAGGAATGAACTGACTTGTCTCTCTTGTTGTCGTTGGAATGGTGAAGGCGATTTCCACCATCGCACTTACCACCCCCCGAATCACTCCGGCGCAAGTATCTCTCGTCGATGAGTGGTTGCGCTCGGTACTGTGGGACTCGAAGCTCCCGGACATCGCTGGGCGAGAAGCGCCAACCACCAGGATGGACTTTGATATTCATCGGTTGAAGGGCATCCTTGCGATCGAGGATGGAACGACCCGGATCATCCAGGCCGTGCGGGACGTGTTTGAGATCCGGGATGCCGAGCCTGCAGAAGACTCCAAGACGCAGTGCAAGATTGTGCTGATCGGGCGGGGACTCGGGGCAGATGCGCTTTCATGGCAGCGCAATTTCGAGGAATTTCTTAAGCGGGACCGGAAATGAGGGCAATGTTTGAGATGATTAGGTCATGATGTGATGCCTGTGAGAGCAGCTTCGGATAACCGAATTCGTGTCGCATGGGCACTGGCTAGACGCATTGGGGAAAGCTCAGGACTCAAGTCCAGAAGAACAGATGAGGGAATGATACCACGAAACCTAAGAAAGAACAACACCAATAAATTCATTTTGGAAATAATACAGTTGTTACTGGAAGGTTACGGACAACCACTGTACATAAACGGTCTCAACTGGCGAAGAAAAAGTAAACCCAAAATTATAGTCAGCCGTCTGGTCGTTAGTCATGAAAAGAAATGGAAAGACGAAACATCAAACGCCACCCAAGATTGTGAAGCTGCTGGAATATTCTGTCGTATCTGGTAGAGAAGTATCTCTTGATAAAAAGAGAAGCCGGACGAATTCAAAGAATGTCCACCGATCAAGCGGTATGAAAACCAACAAGTCAGGCTAGCCGAGAGTAACGTGGCAACTCCATTGCGCCATGTGCCCGCTGAAACGGAAAAAAGAGCAAATATCGAAAGATCGCTTTGAATCAAGGTAAATGTACAGTGCAAAATCGCTAGGGGTATCGCGCACTGTTGGGTCTCACATCTGAGACCCACAAACATGACTGGAAACGTCTCCTGTCTTTCCTGTGAAGGACTTTTCTAGATGCAATTCGCCGGTTACGTCTCATACACACGCCGATGTCTCTTCTTCGAGTGCTGGGTTAATCGGTAAATGAGAGTCACATAAGTAATTGGTGGGCTCGTGTAGGCTCTGGCGAGGGGCATATCCCAGGGCGGAACGAATGCTGATGGGGGAATATTGGTCAGTCTCAGCATCCAACTTCTTCGCCTCGCGGGAGCTGATCGCGGGGTTGATAGGTAGAATCGAATGCATGAGAGAAGAGACTGAACGCGACGATTCTTGTACGGACCAATCTGGGTCGTCCATGAGAGCATGTCCGAGATCTGCCAATGGGGCCGGAAACAGATCGGTCGACTGCGTGGCAGCCGACGAGATCGGAGATTCCTGCAGTCTCCCGTTCTCAGACAAGGTGTTTACTGAATGAGGCTTCAGCGAGTAGGCCGAGTTACAATCAACTTCATCGAGTCCACGAAACAGGTGAGCCGTATTCGAAGGCACATCATCCGCATGGTCTATAGTGTACTTGCGATAGCATCCGTCAATTCCTGGATCGAAGCCCAAATCGTTCTCATCGAGTCTTCGAAGAGTGGTACCATACGACTCTTGGCCGTTCTCGAAGGTCGGTGGGTTCAGTACTCCTGCTGCAGTTGACCCCGAATATGCATATCCGCTTGACCTCCGATGCTCTAACGGTGCTGGGCTACTCTCAGCAGCCATGTCCTCGTGTAAAGAAGACTGCTCCCAAATTCTATGCTCGGCGTCCTGCTCGCTGCCAGGAAATGGGCCAAACCGGTCGCTTGCATTCTGCAAATTCGTGCGACCGTCAGAGATATAGCTGCCGCTATCCATCGGGGGACGCTGTTGAGAGAGAAATGTCGCTCGGATGTCGTACATCGGCAGAGTGCTATTGTGCAACGCTACACCAAGACCAGTGTGCGTGGGAGGCATGCGGGAAACAGTCGCGGCCATCGCTCCTCGCTCGCGTGGAAATAGTCCCAGTAGTTCTTTTGCTGATAGTCGATGTCGAGGAACGGGGCTCAGACAGATCGAGACCAGCCTGCGGTAGTAGTCAGGCACATTCACATCTTCGCCTAGCATCAGAGGCCGTGGCTGACGCTCCGGCTCATCCTCCTCCATGGCCAAGGCCCATAGAGTCATACCCAACTGGAAGATATCGGTCTTTACCCCAATATACATGGATATCCGCTGATTACTCTCGATCTTGGCGGCGATCTCGGGGGGTTCCCACCCCACTGGGCAACCCCGGCGATTGATATCAATGATCTTGGCGTTGTCGTCAGCATCCACCACAATGTTTGACAAGGTGAAGTCCCCCTGCACGTAGCCAGCTTCATGAATCTCGCAAAGTCCACGGACAATCTGTCGTGCCCAGCGCTCCCGGCGTTCCCATGATATCGTACCCCGGTTCTCATATAAAAGGTCAACCAACGCACCCTTCTCGGCGAAGCCAATTAGCAGTCCTTTTACAGTCTCTTCGTCATCATCAACCACGACTCCCTCCACCTGGACAACATCTGGGATTCCCTGCAAGGCATGAAGGGCGTTGATCTCGTACAGAAATTCGTCTACCGTGTCGGGGCCAGGAATCTCCTTCTTGATGAATGTCTTGCCATCCAGCTGCACATTGTAAACGAATCCCGACAAATGTGACTCGAAATGCAATTGGTTTTCGCGAACTAGTCGTGCTTCTGGTAAGTGCCCAATACAAGAAACTGGCGGGTAGGGTATTATCTCGTTGACATCCTCGGTGACGTGCACATGCAGCCGACCGTCTCGAGTTTCCAATTTCAGGTTGGTAACTGTGTCATAGAATTGTATCTCTGGCAATGATTCGCGGAGAGATTCGTAGATACGTGCACACTTGTCGCGTTGGTAGCGTAGCTCTCGGAGGTCCTGCTCCAGGGAATCGAGCGGCGCACCGCGATAGTCGCAGGATATGGTGACTCTCCGCCAACGGTTAGGCGTCTCTGCATAAGTAACGAAAAACTTTTCTCGTTCGGAGCGATCCCGAAAGTGCATGCTCAAATTCAGAATCCAACGCTTTTCCAGCTCCATCTCGAGAGTCTCGTTTGGTGGCTCCTCGGGAACATCGGTCATGTCAGGGTAGGGGTTCCATTCCGAGCGGATCTCGTTATCCTCATTCGTCTCGCTCGGGGGGGCAACCGTGGGCTCGTTCGGGTCTTCGCGCCACTGAACCTCGGGAGCGGACAATCTGGGGTCCAGGGTGGGCGGTGGGGATCGAGTAGTTCTCTGGGACTGAGAACTCAAGGGACGACGTCGGTCGGCGGACACTGTCCGACGGGGTTCAAGTTCAATTGGGGACAGCCGGTCGCGTCGCTCGGAATTCTGTCGTTTGAATGTTGTTGCCCGAGGCAATCCCACACCTACCTTGCGGGACAACCGACGAGTGAGATTATCGTGGGGCCTGCTTGGACGAGGGGGGGAGGACTTTGCGTCATGGTTGTTGTTTTGGGAGTGGTTGTAGTGGTGATAAGAATGACTATTGTGGGCGGCCGGTGAATTGGGTTGTTTCGCAGTGGGGGACCCATTATTGTTGCCTGCGGGGGAAGATTGGGACGAAAGGTCTCGATCATCGCGGCCCAGCCATCGCCGTAGACCCAGGCGATGCCACATACTCTGCTTGGGACGTGGAGGGTCGGTCTTTTCTTCCAACAACAATCCCAACGAACTCATCATCGGACTACAGGAACTGTCTGCAATCGAGACAGCCATCCGGCACGGCACAGTCGCTAATCGGTCTCACAGAGAACAACTGAGACACCTGAGGGGTTGGGACCGTATTGTCCATAAGAATTGCCGACAGGATCTGTGACCGTTGTTCTCGACCACACTCTCAGGTTATGCACGGGCAATGAGTCAACAAATTAGAGCAGATACGGAGGAGAGGAAAGAGAAAGGGAAAAAAAAAATAATAACCGACGGTAAATCGGTGGGTGGCAGGGCACAGAGTGTTTAAAAAAAGCAACCAGGGGCCAAAAAGCAAAAGACCACCAGAATGTCACAGTGCAGTTAAAGGGAGAAAAAACACCAATGGACTGCAGGGAACCTGATTTATGGAACGGGATGGAGGAGATATAGAAAATTTTTCCATGTAGCTATGAATCATATGAATGAATCAAATAAAGTACCGGTAGTAGAAATGATAGATAAATACGAAAAACGATCACCCTGGAGAAGTCGGTGTGAAATTTGGGTTGCTGGCTAAGGTAGGCGCTGCTTTTGCCCAGTCCCACTGAGTGGTCACACAATGTCGTCGATGGTGGTAGCGATAATGATGAGGATGATGATGATGATGGCGATCGTAGGTGTTGGTTCCTGTCGTTGAGGTTTTGCTCCTTAAAATCAAAGGCAGAGGAAGTGACAATGTGATCAGATACACCAAGTATGGAGAATCCCGGAACAAATGAAGACGAAGGGGAGGGGGGGAAGGATGATTAGGAAGTAGAAGCGAGAGAGAAACGAAACAGCAAGACAGACTAGTCGGTTGTAACCCGGCAGGCAGTCTAAGGCTGGTTGGGCTGAGATTTGCAACAAGAGATCAAAGGAAGAAGGAAGAGAAGAGGAGAATAATGAGTAGAGTGGTTGAACTAGAGAAAAGAACAGAGAAATCGGTTGAAATCAATCGAGGCATGAATGACTAGAAGCGATAGAATTAAATTGAATAAACGCCTGCAAGTGAAATGGGGAAGGACAAAAACAATTCCACCACCTAAAAGAAATAGGAAGTGGAAGGGCGATCGAACATCACATAGAACAATTATCAATTAGATTAGTTGGTTACTACAGTGTTGCTTGCTATGAAGTCACTCTACTACCTATACCATACCTCCTTAGTAAATTAAATTAAACCAAACTAAACTAACAAACTAAACCGAACTCACTCAAATGCAACAAATCTGAGATCCAATGAGCAGCTTAAGATGCACGGCGGCCTGACAGACCGTGCCTGCCTGACTGATAATTAGAAGTAAACATTCACGGCAGCCTCAACCGAGAAGTAGAGAAAGGAGAAAGGGAGCAAGGAGCAAGGAGCAAGAAACCGGCGATAGCCTCAATTCTTCATCCCATCGCACGGCATCTGAACTACTGCAGACGCACAGCCCAACTTCTTCTCGAAGCCTGTCCCCGTTCGCTCGTTCCTCGCCCCGATTTCTCCGATCGTCCAAAAACAGAATATATTTATATACTCTTCTCTACATCCATCCCGCCGGGCTTCTTTTGGCTGTTCCGGAACGGACTCAATCCTCCCCCTCCATCCCTCCCACCTCCACCCGCCATCTTGCCATCACGTTTCCGACTACAATTACAACGTTCAGGTTCAGGTTGACACCATCGGGACTAATCGCAATGACGAACGATGCGGACCATATCGCAATATTAACCACCACCTGGGATTTCCAAGGTACCCGAGCGTATCGCGCAGACCAGCTTGGAAACCAGCCACGCTGTACAAACAACCAGCCGCCCGGTGGGGGTGGGGGGTAGGAGCGGGCATGCACCTGGCAGGGCAGAAGATAGAGAGCTTCTCTGTATGGCTCTGTACTGTACTCCGTACAGCTGGATCCAATCGTCCGGCAAAGATAAGTGACGATGGTTCGTCTTTATACTTCAAACGGCCGGTTTCCCAACTTGAGTATACCTCGTCATCATCGTCACCTACATACAACAAACAAGAAACAGAAACAAGAAAGAGAAACCCCCTTCAACACCACTAATCATGCTGCCTTCCCCATCAATCACTGACGCTCAGGATTGGTTTAGACTTCTGCTTGATAGAAAGTGAAGCTTCCACTCAGATAAGGAGAAACCCGAACTGCAAACATCTCGTTCAATCGCCGGCCAGGATGATGCAGCCAATCACTCTTCTCCAGTTCAGGCTCCCGGGCAGTTCCATAACCTACTGGACCTCCCGCTTACATCCATTTACCTTAATGCTTCTTTATTATAGAGGCAAGTAAGTATAAACTGAATGACCATGGAGAAGTATGTAGGGATAAGGTAGTAAAGCAAGTACCCTAGTAGTCCAGCGTCCAGCACTAACTATGCAGGTCACTCACTCACCTCCCGCTTGCCCCTCCTTCACCTATCTACCTCCCCTCTATACAATGACAACACGGCCTACCCTCGCAGCACAGTAACCCTCTATAATAATCCATATACACCCCCCATCCAACTCACCACTCCACCCAGACCCCAGAAACCCAGAAGCCACCAAACGATCCGAGCCACGCTATCCCCCCTCCCCTCCTGCCTCACATCATCAAACCTCTCACCCCATCCCGATAAGCCGTGGAAGCGGAGAATCCCGGGTCACAGTACACTGCACCTCCAATGAAGGCAACTATAATCCCTCCCCTTCCCCCTCCTACTCGCCTGCATATGTATGTTTCCCTGTTGCATGGAACGTTTTCCAGTGGTACAGAACAGACAGCACTTACGTGATGACCCCTCGAGCATTCTGCCATTATCGAATTACTAGGTAGTCCCAATCCTTTCGTTGTCCACAAAGACTCAACGGTAGCCTATGCTAGGTGAAGTATACATGAACTACCCGGCAAGAGTAAGGTTAGGTATATGCATCAGCACGAGCAGCCAATCTTAACTGCCAACCAAGTATGACCCTCCAAATCATCTAGCCGCTATACACTATCCCCAGCATATAGATGGCAATACCATGCTCCTGGAGAGAGAAGAAAGCAGCAGACGGTGTAACCCCCTCCCCATGCCGTACAATGACTTCACTGGTGCAACACCAAATATTTACGACCTGTGCAGGTATAGTATAGAGTACAGCACAGCACAGCACAGCACAGTCCAGCTAGCTAGCCAGCTACCAGGGAAGCTGGGGTATTAGGCCCCATGTGGTTAGGTTGGGTGGAATTCCGACTGATGGGATTGGAAACTGTACGTATGTCTGCGTGCGTACAGCTTGGCCCCTTTTCTTTTTCTTTCTTTTTCTTATTCAGGCGGCGGGGCTTGAAGTCCTCCATCTGGATGCTGTTAACGGACCGGAAAAGGAAAGGGAGGGGAGTGCTGGAGGTGATTCTGCGGATGGGCTTGTACGTTGATCTCGGATAGCCGGGTTACTGATTGAGCTTGGAGTGGGTGGGTGTATGTGATACAGGTTGGTGGTGGGAAGTGTCGAGGAGCAGACGATTCAGGACATTATCTCTGTTCATAGGGGGGCTTTTACCGGGGGGGGTGCGGTTGACAGTCTTCAGTCCTAGTGTAGGGTCCAGTTGCTGGCAGCGTAGATCCACTGCTCGATCCAGCCAGCAATGGGAGCTAACTAATTCAGATTCCTCGTGTGCTACTATCGTCTCGTTCTAGGCCTCGAATGATACGGTCTACAATCAGAGCTCGACGTTCGCGTTCTGTCGTGCATGATGTGTTTTCATACTTTCTTGAGTACATGCAGAATCAGATAATTCGTTTTATGACAAGTGCATGGCTAAAGTCACACCCGCCTGATGTCCATAAAGAACAAGTAGCAGGAAAAGATCAGGACTGCGACGGCCCCATGAACCGACACGATGAGATCCCATGAACGGAGCAGTAGTATTAACGAAGAATGGAATTCACAACGCAGAAATGAAAACCAATACTAATGGGGACTAGCAAACAAAATGAATTCGACACGACTGCAGAGAGGAAAACGCCCTAATGCAAGATATTTCAGTGATTCGTTCCATGCGTCTATCATACTTCATGACCCGTCCATCGATATATCAACTAGGAAAGAGGGCAGGGCGTCTTATTTCCAGGCGTTGAGTCCGGCCCAGGGATCAGTCGATGAGCCCGATTGTCCCTGTGACTGTGACGACTGCGACTGAGCCTTGTGATGTTGAGTTGCGCCGTATGGCCGGCTTTGAGCGTAGCCGCCTGGGCCGGATGGAAAGGGGCCGGAACTCGAAGGGTAGTTTGTCTGCTGAGGTCGAGGTGGTGGAGGTGGCGGAACGTAGCCCTGTGGTAAGAAAGCAGACGGTGCTGCAGGAGGAGTGGGCCCGCTGTAGCTGCTGAATGGGGTAGGGGTAGAGGAGTAGAATTGCTGGGCTGGAGGCGGCGAAGCGGCCGGTGGAACAGGATAGGCCATGGGATTATAACCCTCCGACAAAGGTGCTGCTGCTCCTTGCTGGTATGGTTGCCCGGGATGGTAAGGCATACCAGCGGCACCATGGGTCATGTACTGCCCATAGGGAGCTGGAGAATGGGACAAAGGAACGCCATGCTGTTGCCCGGGAGGAAATGCTGGTGAGTTCTTCGGCGAGGCGAGAGATGGGTTGTAAGCAGGTGTCTGCACCGCTGGAGGCGGCGACTTGGCCTTGGACGGGGGTGGGGGGGCCATTGCCCCTGCTGAAGGCGGTGCAGGTGTGGTGGTCTTGGGCTCGGTCGACAGGCGTTCCATCAACTGCCGCAATTTCTCCCGTTCGCGATCTTCCTGCTCTGTGGCACTGTTCGCTCGCTCGCGTTCGATCTGCCCAAGTAGCTGAGCTCCTTCAGATCGACGATTGTTAATAAACGCTTCGACGTTTTTCTTTAGATTCTCCACCGTCTCGGCCATCTCAGTGTAAAAAGTCTGGGCTTGAACTGTTCCCGAAAGCAGACCATTGAAAGCATCATACACTTTCTTGTATCGAGCCATGACCGTATTGCGTTGACGTGTGATGGCCTCGTACTTCGACTGCTCAGATCTCACTCGCTTGTCTTGGAGCAGATCCCCGTAGATCTTGGTCAGCTCTTTCATGAGGGAGGCTTGTTTATGGTTGGCCTGAAGCAACCGATTCTGATGCGGACGGAATTTCTCCAGTTCGGCCTCGAAGAGCTGGCTCTCTTGCCCAGTAATCGATTTCTTGTTGAGAATCAGGACGTTAGATATGTCATCGTTGTGAACCTGCAAAGAATCGATTTTAGCTCAGGTGCATTGAATCAACTATCAATGATGACTTACCTTCTCCTTCAGATCCTTCAGAACTTGGGATCGCTCCCTCTTGACTAGGTTCAGCTTCTTCAAGATGGCCTCGACCCGGGCGATCTGTTCCGACACAGAGGGGCTGCCTTCGTCGTAAACATCATCTAGCAGATTCCCCTCCGGCGTGGAGGCGTAGGGACTTCCTAGACCATTCTTTCCCTTGCCGTGTTTCGACCCAGCTTTGATCATGGCACGCTGAAAGAGGACGTCAGCTTCGTCGGTTTCTCCTGCAGAGCGCATTTCGTCGAAATCAGCCTCATACTGCCGTAGCGTAGACAGCAGCTGGGCGTCGCTTGCGCTAGCCTCGTTGATTGTGTCGCGGTATGTCCGAATGTCTCCACGAAGGGTAGTATTGAGCCTTGCACTCGGCTGCTGACTCCAATCGGCGCCGTATTTGGAGCGCATCTTCTCACACACGCTTTCTTCCAAGTCGAGCTTCTTAGAGCACTGGTCCAGTTGTCCAAGGATCTCCGATTTGCGGTCCTGCAAGTCATCAAGCGCTTTGATGAAAGGCTGATGACCAGCAAGTTCCTGGCACCATCTCCTGAACTCTTCATCGACCTCCATTTCTTGATCCATCCCGCCTTTGAGAATATTAAGGCTCCCGGGAAGTTTGAGATAATCCAGACTGGCAGCCATTTCCCCGTTGGCCATTTCGACCTTTTCGGTCTCGGCTCGGATAAGCTTGGCCTTTTCTTCGTCGTAGAGACTAGCTGTCTCGGTGACGGACATGGGAACTAATTTCTGGAAGATATCCGGGCCGATGATCCGTTGAATGTCCTGGCCCTGGTAGAGTTCGCTGACTGGAATCGCCTTTGCCGCTGGTAATTTGGCGACAGCAGACAGACCTGCTTCGCTGGGTACGGGCTGGTGGTAGATGAAATCATTGTCCTTCTTGAATACCGTAAGCTTGGCCTGTACATTAGCTAGGTGGAACTTGACAACGTCAATCAGATTTGTGCCTGATTCTGAGCTGAGGTTTGTGTTTGGCGAAACTGATGACGGGAATGACTTGGCCCATCCCATCGCTGCTGTCGAGTTCTTTTCCGCAAATTGCAGTCGAGCAATGGCCACGCCATGAGATCCACTTTCACTGTCCGCGAGGGCTTGGTAGTACGATGCGACGGAGGCCATGTGAGCCGCTTTGGTCTGAACAACGATTGACCAGACTTTGTCGAAGACCCCCTTGCAAAACTCCTGGATCGCCTCGGCGGCCTGAGAGTAGAGGTAGGCCGACTGGCTGGCCAGTTTCGCCAGTAGCCCAGCCTTCTTGTTGTCCGCAATCTGTTTCTCCAAGAATACTTCCTGACTCTGCGCGAGAGTAATGTGGATCAAAGCCTTGACTGTCTCCCGGTTCAGATCGGTCGAGGGCGCATGGAGAAAATTCTCGTTGATATAGGTGAACATGCCAGCAGAGGCCTGGAAGGAGTGATAGGCAGTCTTGAGCCCTGCATCCTCGGCGCGATTCTGGTTGGCCGCATGACAAGAGAGCACGGCAGAGATGTTGAAGATGATGGAGGCTTTTTCATAGGCGAGAGAGTACTGGGAAGTGGGTTTATGAGTGAAAGCGTCGTACCTGGTAAACATTATTACAGTATTTTAGTAGATGCCCGACAGGGAATAGGGAATAGCAGAAGCCCAATCTCGCATTGCGTACCAGGTGAACGATATCTTGATATGGTTCTCATCCACTGGGAAGCGCAAGTCCAGCAGCTCCAGTTGACCATAGTAGCGATATAGTAAGTCGCGACCCGTCGCACTGTCTTTCCCCGCGCCCCTCATGTCCTGGCGCAAGCGGTTGAGAGTGGCACATTCTTGACTGTAGCGATCGGGATCTTCACCATAACTTTGACGAATGTAGTCCTTCAGGGGTCGAATCCAGTCGATTTCGTTGGTCTGCTTCAGCGGACACGAGATCATGGGCGACTGAACCATCTTGCTCATGTGTAGGAGCGGGGAGCTCCCATTAAAGGCGGAGAAGAGACGGGGAGCGAAAGGCGAGGGGAGATAGGGCGAAAATAGACAAGAAGGTATCTGTCAATGATTGCGATGGGGGCGGCGATGATGGGAGCGAAGAATGACAGACGGGAATGGGCGGGACTGTGGGGTAAAAGTCCAGTTGTTGTTTTGTTTTTCGGAGAAGGAAACAGAGATGGTGGCTGGTAGGGATGTCAAGATTAGTTCGATTGGGATGGGATAGGATGGAATGCCAGGCAGCACACACGGGCAGTAAGACCGTCCCGATGACGACGGCGGTGAAGCGGAGGAGGGGTGCTTCTACTACTTCAAATAGCAGGCAGACAACAGCTTCAACCGTAGCAACATTCAAACCACTCAAGGTGTGATATTCATGTGAGCTTGCAAGTAAGAAACAATTAGCAGTCACATCCACTGACTATCATGATCATCATAGGGTGAAGAGTGAGTAAGAAAGGGGGAATTTGGCAGAAGATTTATTAGGTTATTGTGGTGATGGCAGGATGGAGATGGATGGATTGGTCTCCAAGCTAACCGCCCGCCGTGACGAACAAGACAGGCACACCCACTCACTGGCACCCACCTAGTAGGCACTCACCCGGGCGGGATAACCTGACAAACCACACCCACTCACCCATCCAATTCCGACTCCCAATCTGGTCCCCTCAACTTCCCGTCTCCGCCCGCTAATTATTCAATGTATGTATGTTTGGAAGGGCGAGAGGTCTGATATGATTTTTCTAATCGTACATACATCAGGTTACATACACTTGAAGGATTGCTTTATCCACGCACTGATCAACAAGCATCCAAAAACCACAAAATATATAGAAACTGGCATGGAAATCATCCCAACATGCAGAATAGCTCAAGAAACCCCCAGTGTCGCCGGCGCTATGATAATCGTCCGAAATAAATACAGGTAAGAATCGAAGAAGGGAGGTCGTCCGGGACCACGACCTTGGGAATATCAGTTATACATCACGTTCAGCTGGCGTTGCGCCTTTCAGTTCGAGCCCGACTTCTTATCACCATCGGACTTGTGGGCATCGCCATTGTCTTTCTTGCTGGCATCGGAGTGGTTCATAAGCTTTTGCCAAGCAGACTTGAGGAAGCCCGGGTGCTTGGAGTCGTCAGTCGAGGCGCCGGGGCTAGACGGGGCACTGGAAAACGGTCAGAACAAAAGTGAACGAAACGGCAGTCAGATCCAATCAAGAATATGCTTACCCATCCTTATCCTTGGGGATATCCATGATACGCTTGGCAGTTGTATCGCCCATCTCGTCCGCAAGAACCTCAAGAATCGTTCGCTGATTACTGGTCAAGTACTTGGGCATGGCAACCTTAAATTCGACCTTTAAGTCACCCGTGGGGCTGAAGTTGCGGCTTCGACCACCCAACTTCTTCATGCCCATGCCGGACAAAGTAATGCGGTCGCCGGTGCCAGTACCCGTACCAACCTTCACCTTGACCTCGCCATCCAGGGTAGGCACCTTCACTTCGCCGCCCAGAAGAGCGGTGGTGAGAGGAATGGAAGCTGTGTAAAGAATGTCGGACCCAGCGCGGCTGAATCGGTGATCAGGGGCGACCCGAATGGACACATAGAGATCACCGCGTTGTGTACGGGAGCCTGCGGGAGCTGCAGTACCAGTGGGCGGGGCATCACCTTCCCCGGAGATTCTCAGACGCATGCCGTCCTCGACACCTCCCGGGATGTCCACCTGAACGGTCTTCTTGTCCCTAACCACTCCATTGCCCTTACAAGACCCACATTCAGATCCTCGGGGGACAGTCATGCCCAGTCCACCACAAGCGTCGCAAGTAGCTGCCACCTGGAAGCCACCCTGCATCATGTGTACTCGGGTGCCGGATCCGTTGCATTGACGACACTGGGTTCGTTTGGCACCCTTCTTCAATCCCTCTCCGCTGCAGGTGTCGCACTCTTTCAGAGGGGTAATCACAATGTCCTTCGAAGTGCCCTTCGCGGCCTCCATGAAGGAGATGCTGGTCTGAACCTCAATATCTTCACCGACAAGAACCTCCTGGAAGGGTCCCCGGCGGCCTCGACCAGATCGGCGAGCGCCACCAGTGAAAGCGCCAAAAAGATCTTCGAAGTTGATATCGGCTGAGAAGCCTCCACCAAATCCTCCACCAAATCCATGAAAGCCTCCGGCGCCAGCAAACGGGTTGCCGCCACCGAATGGGTTGCCGCCGCTGGGGTCGAAACCGCCGTTCTGGTCAAAAGCAGCGGAACCAAAGCGGTCGTAGTTTTCGCGCTTCTTGGGGTCGGACAAAAGCTCGTATGCCGTTTGCGCCTCTGCGAACTTCTCTTTCGCGTCGGGTTCCTTGTTGGTGTCCGGGTGATATTTCTTCGCCATTCCATAGTAAGCCTTCTTGATCTCTGACGCAGAAGCGCTTTTGTCGACTCCTAGGACTTTGTAAGGGTCAGAGACAGCCGCGAGCGGAGCAGTTGTATGGAAAGTCTGCAAGCCAAGGGGGATTCATGTTAGTGCGCAGTCCAAACTTTCGCAACAAGACTTGGCCGGTTAGTGCCCGGACAACTTACCCTAGTTGTTGAAGGAACTGCAGGTTGCTTCTTGCTGCGGGCGCCATCGCGCAAGCGCTTGTTGCTTGAAGAAGCAGTAGAGGCATGATAGGTCCGGGCCGGGGTTGAGGAACGGATCGTGGTAGAGGGACTCTGCTTGGAGTATTGCCGCGAGGTCCGCAGTAAACGAGCGGGGAGGGCCGCGGCTTTGGGTATAGCGGCAGATGTAGCATTCATTGTGGAAGACAAATAAGCATCGAACGAAACGTAACGACGGGAAACGGAGGGTAGGAGAAGGAGAAATTTGAATTGGCGGAAGCTGGTTTGAGAGGAAGAAGAAGAAGAACCACCGGGGACCTTTCTTGAAGCATCGACCGCCTCCTGATGGGGAAGACGTTTGGAAGCTTCGAGTCGTTCCGGCTCGAAAAAGTTTCCCGATCGGAACAACAAGGTTCCGAACAGCAGCGATGATGAAAGCTTGCGCTTGCTTCGGTAATCAATCACTCGAGCGAACAGACCTTCGATCGCCCCCCCTCAATCTACATACTCACTCAGTACATCTAGCTACTTTTACCACCTTGCCTGATTTTCTCTTTTCTTTGCTTCCCCCCTCTCCTAGCTCCAGCTCTACCTGTATCACTCGCTCTTCCGGTCGGCCTTCAGGCTACCGTACTTGATCCCATATCTTTCGCCTTTCCTTTCCCGCCTTATTCCGTCCGCGTCGTCCGCGTCGACACAGTAGCATGCTCCGCGGCCAGACACTCCCCTGGAGAGCCGCGCTCCACCAAACGCCGCGTCCTATAATCCTCCGCCCTCTGCTCTCTTCTCCCAGACACAATGCCAGTGCTCGTTCAATTTTGAGTGCCACCCGAGTCGGCCGTACCCTTCCATCCTCTACTCGACCTTTCTCCTCGAGCTCAATCCGTCTGAAAGAGAAGCCACCACAGACTGACGACAAGGAGGACACAACGCAAAAAGAGCAGAAGGATACCAAGGAGGAGAAGGACTCTGTACGGCGCTCAGATGCTCGACGAAAGGCGACCGATCCCTCCAGCAGGCAGGGATCGTCATTAGAACCCGGAGCTCCGACATCGGGGTCGTGGCGGCGGAAAGAGAAGGCGGCGGTGGACAAGGAGCAACGCGGCTTGGAAGAGGAGTCGAAAAAGAGCGGCAAGTCGGCCGATGGCAAAGGAAGCTCTTCCGATGAACCCACCCCTATACCTGTCAGTGGTGGCTCCTCGGACTCCAAGCCTAGCGGCGCCAGTAACGGCGACAATGAGGATGGCGGCAAGAAGGGCAAGAAGGGTAGTAATGAGAAGGCCTTACAGAAACCAGTGGTCCCGGACATCTATCCTCAGGTCATGGCTATTCCCATCGCGAAACGACCACTTTACCCGGGTTTCTACAAAGCTATCACGATCAAGGACCCCAACGTTGCCAGCGCCATCCAAGAGATGATGAAGCGTGGTCAACCTTACGTGGGCGCCTTTTTGTTCAAGGATGAGAATGCGGATGGAGATATAATCGAAAGCCTCGAAGATGTCTATGACGTCGGTGTCTTCGCTCAGATTACCGCGGCCTATCCTCTCCGTGGCGACACGGGCGGTGTGACAGCCGTCCTTTACCCCCACCGTCGTATTAAGATCTCCTCCCTCATTCCACCCAACGACCCAGCGAAGGCAGGCACAGCGGAGGAGAAGGTTCAGGAAAAGCGTGGAGATGTCGTGGCCAGTTTCGAAGAGGGTAGTGCGGAAGTCGCCCCCAAGGACCACTACGAGCCAACCTCCTTCTTGCGAAAGTATCTTGTCAGCCTTGTCAATGTCGAGAATATGGCCGAGCAGGCCTACGACAAGAAAAGCGCCATCATTCGCGCTGTGACCAGCGAAATCGTCAACGTCTGTAAGGAAATCGCTAGCCTGAACCCTCTGTTCCGTGATCAAATCTCTGCCTTTTACACCGACCAATTCCCCGGAAACCTCAGCGACGATCCCGCCAAGTTAGCCGACTTCGCTGCCGCCGTCTCTGCCGGTGAACTCAATGAAATGCAAGAGGTTCTGGAGCTAATGAACATCGAAGAAAGACTTCCCAAGGCTCTCGTTGTCTTGAAGAAGGAGCTCATGAATGCTCAACTCCAGTCGAAGATCTCTAAGGATGTTGAGGCCAAGATTCAGAAGCGACAGCGTGAGTACTGGCTCATGGAGCAGATGAAGGGTATCAAGCGGGAGTTGGGTATTGAATCCGATGGTAAAGACAAGCTGGTTGAGAAGTTCAAGGATAAGGCGGAGAAGCTCGCAATGCCGGAGGCCATCAAGAAGGTATTCGACGAGGAACTCAACAAGCTGGCTCACCTGGAACCGGCTGCATCCGAGTTCAATGTGACTCGGAACTATCTGGATTGGTTGACTCAGATCCCATGGGGTCAGAAGAGCGTGGAGAATTTCAGTATCAAGAATGCGATGACCGTCCTTGATGAGGATCACCACGGTCTCAAGGACGTCAAAGACCGCATTCTTGAGTTCATTGCCGTTGGAAAGCTCCGCGGAACCGTCGAGGGCAAGATCCTCTGTCTTGTGGGACCACCAGGTGTGGGTAAGACCAGCATTGGAAAGTCCATTGCACGTGCCTTGAACAGGCAGTACTACCGTTTCTCTGTTGGCGGCTTGACAGATGTTGCTGAGGTCAAGGGACACCGTAGGACTTACGTTGGCGCACTTCCTGGCCGGATTATTCAGGCCCTCAAGAAATGTCAGACTGAAAACCCTCTGATCCTGATCGATGAGATCGACAAGATCGGCCATGGTCACCAAGGCGACCCCTCTTCTGCTCTGCTCGAACTTCTTGATCCCGAGCAGAACTCGTCATTCCTGGATCACTACATGGATGTCCCAGTGGATTTGTCTAAGGTTCTTTTCGTCTGTACCGCAAACATCACCGACACCATTCCCCGGCCCCTCCTGGATCGCATGGAGTTGATTGAGCTCTCCGGCTACGTTGCGGATGAGAAGATGGCTATCGCCCAACGCTACCTCGCACCCGCCGCGAAAGAATTGACGGGCCTGAAGGAGGTTGACGTTACCTTGACCGAGGATGCGGTTGAGGAGCTTATCAAGTCATATTGCCGTGAAAGTGGTGTACGTAACTTGAAGAAACAGATTGAGAAGGTGTACCGTAAGGCCGCCTTCAACATCGTCCGTGATCTTGGAGAGGATGTCCTCGCCGAGGAAAAAGCAATCACAGACGAGGGTAAGGCTGTGCAAGCGGAGGCGCAGAAGGAGGCCGAGTCGACCGATTCCCCAAACGCTTCTCTTGATTCGGAAAAGCCGACCACGGAAACACCCCGAGTCGCGTTGAAGGTCCCTGAGCATGTTAGTGTCAGCATTGACAAGGACAGCTTGACTAACTACGTTGGCCCTCCCGTCTTCAGGGCCGACCGTCTATATGAGACTTTCCCAGCTGGTGTCACCATGGGCCTTGCCTGGACCAGTATGGGCGGTGCCGCTCTATATGTCGAATCCATTCTTGAAAACGCTCTGTCGCCCGAGTCCCGACCTGGTATCGACATTACCGGTAACCTACAAAACGTCATGAAAGAGTCTAGCCACATCGCGTACTCGTTCGCCAAGTCTGTGATGGCGAAGCAGTTCCCTGAAAATCGATTCTTCGAGAAGGCCAAGTTGCACATGCACTGTCCTGAGGGTGCAGTGCCCAAGGACGGGCCGTCTGCCGGTATCACAATGGCGACGTCTTTGCTGTCCCTGGCTCTGAACCACCCTCTGGACCCGACCATCGCCATGACCGGTGAACTCACCGTGACCGGTAAGGTCTTGCGCATCGGAGGACTACGGGAGAAGACGGTGGCCGCTCGCCGTGCGGGAGCTAAGAAGATCATCTTCCCTGCGGACAACATGTCCGACTGGTTGGAACTGCCCGAGGTAAGTTGACTCGTATTTTTCTGAATTAGCATCTACGCTAACTCTCTTGCAGAACATCAAGAAGGGTATTGAAGGCCATGCAGTTGGATGGTACTCAGAAGTCTTCGACATCTTGTTCGCCGATCTTGACAAGACCGCTGCCAACCATATTTGGCAGAAGGAGCTTGCGGCCAAGCCGAAGAAGAAGTCCCAGGCGGCAATCGAGGAGGACGAGTGAACGACCTGACCACTGCCGGTGCCGTAATGTGGCAAGCACTTCAGGATAATGTTCTACACTGTATTGGGTCACATGCAGGGCGTTTAATTAGGGATAGCATGGGCTTGGAGTCGGCTTCCTTCTATCTATCTGACGAACCGTTTCTTCTGAATTTAGCAATTGACATTTAGGTTGTGGGCAGAGTCTACAACCAGGGCGGGTGTCGTCGTCCCTTGGCCTGAGCTGAGCTCCGCATCGAGACGCGGACTCATGGGAAACAAGCGGCGATGCTCAAACCCCCTCGAACAACACCACTCCGCTCCGAGAAAACAAGATGGGCATCGGTCCATTCGACTGGTATTAGACGCGTGTCGAAGTTCTGCAGACGAGCGGGCTTAGAGCTGGTGTGGCAGCACTTTTTCTGGTGTTGGTGCCAGACTTTAAACGGTCTGTGATCAGTCCTTGCATGTATGTATATACGAAGACTATGCCTGTATAACTTGGATAATAGAGGCTACTGCCTGTTCTACATTACTTTTTACTGTCACTTTTAATGTCGCTTCGGTGAATGCAAGCTTAATACCTAGCCACCCACCCAGTACCAGGTACCACTGGGGAATGGTTCTTTCGCACTCATTCACTGGGCCTGTACTCTCAAGGTGAATCATTCACCTAGTCACTTCTGACTGGGTTGCTGGGCTATAAAATCCCCCTCCTCTCATCCTCGAATCTCTTCCTCATCCTTCCATCTCTCATCCTCCACCTTCTCATCCTCCAGTTCTCAACCAAACCCATCCATCCACAAAGCCTCAATCCCAGCATCCAACAGCACCTTCACACTACCCTAATACACTTTCATCCGTCCGTGACAAGATGAAGCTCCACCCTTTCTGGCTGCTCACCCTCCTAGTCACCCTGGTGACCTCGACCGCCATCAAGGCAGGCTGCGACTGCGCCCTCGCCGCCGGCACCGACAGCAACAACGACCAGGTCTCCCGCGAATCCGTCCTCGCTTATGTGAAGTGCATGCACGGTTGCACTGAGCACGCGTCCATTAAGAAAGCCCTGGACGGGTATATCAGCCTCTACACTCGTGGTCAGTACAGTACCCTTGGCCGACAAGCACCGTATCCTCCATCAAGCAAATCTAACTCCTTCACCACGCTCTAGACAATGTCGTGACCGAGCCAGCTGCCTCCGCCCCTGACACCGACATCGATGCCTCCTCTCCTGACGCTGGTGTCGCTATCGATGATGGTAATGATATCGACATCGCTTCTATCGAGGCATACACACTCGACGGCGATGAGGACAAGGACATGGACCTTCTGGGTGATGCTGATGCCGATACCTTCGACACCACCTCGATCTGGGAAGAAGACAACACCATCCCCGACCCCGCGAACACCAACACCACCACCCTTCTAACAACCCGCGCCGCGCCCCCCGCTGCAGACGGCGAAATGTCCACCCAGGACCGCAAATGCCACCGTCGCTGCCGCCGCACCAAGGATTGCTGTCACACCGACATCTGCTACTCCGGGGTGTGTCTGGGCCCTGGCAAGTCGCCTTAGCTTTCGGACAACTTCTGTGTCACCACTGACTGCCCAATCTTCCGCTGTTGAGTGCCCTACCTACCTACCTACCTTCGAGGTGGGTGCTAGTTCATGAGTACGTCTCCCCACCCCCCCCTCATATCTACCACCGGCACGGTACTGTACATACCCCAAAACACCCCGATGAATACTAACATGGAAACCCACTGAGCAGGGTATACAACCGCAAGGAGTGATCTGGGCTTAGCCAGGGGGATGTACACAAATCCAAACTTCAATTGTATCCACTCGTTCTGTGGTGCCGTTTTGATATTTGATGGAATTTCTTTTGAACCACTCACAGCAGCGTGAGGTGATTTCTTGTCCTCCTGGTGATAATCTTGGCTTTTGTCTGGGGGGGAACCCATCACGTTGAGACATAGTCTTATTCTCTTTGCTTTTTTTTTTTCTGGGAAAGTTTCTGGGAAATCTCTGATCTTGGTTGATTTGGTGACTTCCAGGAATGACAGGAAGGCGTGGATGATTGGGCGTTCGCTTGTGAGGGCTTACCTTATTTGGGTGTTCTTTTCTTGAGGACCAGACTAGTCAGGAATCTGTTACCACAGATAGGCAATTTGAGCTCCTCTTGCTGCTACTACTGCTTCAATGTGCTTTCATTGAGTTGTAATTTGGTTGGTTTCTTTGGGGGTTCGGTGGTGGGTGAGGGTGATCAGCTGTTTGATGGGCGGGTGGGTATAAATGTCGATATACATGATACCCTGACCCGTAAGTACAGTCCGAAAGCGTATTGATGACCCCCTCTTATTGGACGGGGTGGTAACCTGAATATATATCGACAATGTCTCTGTTTACTCATACATGTAAAAGATGGGAGGTCTCCAAGCTTTATTAAGATTTATTTTACATACAGTAGAGGCAGATTTGGAAGCATAGGAGCAAAGCCGAAAGGGAGGATATAGCAAAGAAGGCAATCAAACCGGTCTATCAAAGCGCCTGCGATAAAAATGGGAAGGGAGTATTTCACACCCTCCGGGAAGCATGGTAGAGTCATAGCAATGTACCTGCGGGGGGCGGAGCATAGCAGCAGTGAAATGAAGTCTGTTCGAGTCTTGTCCTCGTGGTCATCAAAGAATACCAGGTCACCGTGCTTGCAGGTAGACAACAAATATGCATGCGAGAAAACCGAGGTGGGTGTGGAGAGATTAGGTGTAGAGGAGAATAGAAAAGAGGATAAAGGAAAAACACAGTGAAAAATGTCGCACTGATGGGTATCACGAGAGAACAACAGGAAACCGAGCCGGTGTCTGTCCGTTTCCGACAAGAAGAAGAGAAGAATGTGTGCATCTCGGGCGGGAGGAGCGGAGGAGGGTGAGCTGATGGCCCAAGTATGGCGAGACTACCAACCCAGTCACCTCAGGATATCCTGAAAGTCGACCCTGGAACACCAAATATAAACAAGATCATAGCGAGGCGAAAGCACCCAGACGAGCAGTAGGTTGTATGCCGCAGGCATGACCGGGCGTTTCGAATCGCAGAGCACTATTTGCAGAATGAAAGGAAGGGTATGGCGCGAGAATCGGCATGTCGATCTAAGGTTGAAACCTCAGCCGGAAATGTCGCCCTCTTCCCTCTTCCCGGACTTTGTACAGAAACCGAGCAATGGCCTCCTGCTCTGCAAGTCCAGCACTATTGAAGTGTTTGCGGACCGACAAGGCGAGTTGGTTCTTGCTTACTCGGTCTTGACCGATGATGTGATGCAAAGCGCTCTTCCCGTCAATTTCATTCGGTCCTTTCTTCTGAGTTTGGCGGTCTTTCTGTTTGGCACTGATGCCATTGGTGGCCGACTGAGGATTGCCGTGCAGGGCTTTTCTCGTGGCAGTCGTAGCGCTGGTGGAGGCGTTGGCGGTGCTGCTCGACGGTTGGGAGGTGCTGTTCGTCGTTTCATTTTGGCGTTTTAGATGAGCGCGCTGAGCGGCGATTGATGTCGGGGATCGAAGGCCGATGCCTCTGGAGAGGAGCAGGTGAGAGTATTCGCTGGGAAAGGCACTGGGGGATGAAAGTTTGTAGGCGTGTCGGTACGAGTGAAGGAGGCTAAGGGGCATCTCGTTCCAGGGGATCTGCATCAAAGAACACAATGTCAGTCACTCTAGCCTCTGGAAAAGATGATCGAACTAGAGATTTTGATTGTTGTTATTAGCGACTGGCAAGGAGGAATTCGCAGGCCTACCTTTGGCACATCTGCAGCGTTTCCCCCAGCGGGGGCACTGGTTACATTGACGAGGTTTCCTGAGACTTTGACTTCTCGACTGGTGACAGACGTTACCAGAGATCCGTTCGCACCTTTCCGGGACTTGGCACTCGTAGTCTTGTGTTCTCTGGTAGTACTGGAGCCCTCCGATCGAGAGTCGTCCTGAACGGCCGCCGTCCGTTGACGCGGGGGAGCCATGGAGCACGAGGACAGGAATTGCGCGACGACTAACGCGAGAGATCAGAGATTGAGATACGTGGTATCCCTGAGAGCAGGCGGAAGACGATCTATCATTCGAGCACTAGCGTTGATTTGAATGAGCTGGAAACAGAAGAGAGGCTGCATTGTCCAAGAACTTGTCTGATTGAACTTTTGCTTCGGCCGGCGAAAGGGCGGCCAGACGCGGCAGAATACTTGAGGCGCGACATCATCGCGGCCGCATTGGGTAATATTGCCGAATATCCTGACGTGAGGAGATCACATTGGAATGTGCAGCACAGCGTCCTCTATGTCTATTTGGCGGTCCGGTCTTTCAGAGCACCGGAATCTGTAAGGGTGTCATGAGAGTAAGTGTTTAAGGGTCAAAATCCCTGAGTATTCTGCTGCGGTGCCAGCTGCAGACTAATATAGTTGTTGGCCGATAGCGGCGCTGAGCCCCGGCTGCTGGAATGAGACAGATTCAGCTAGCTTTGCACTGCGCAAACCCAAGTATGAACACTCGAAGCATCCTATCGTTCTCTGGAGGCCAGATCAAGCCTCGATTAACAAGACAGCAGCTACCTAAACCAACCACATGACTATCACAGTAGGAGTCATGTTACATAACAAATTCTTCGGGCGCATGGTGCGACACGAGCACTACATCAATCGGGAGCTCACAGGCAATGTCTAACGGCTAGAAAAGAGGTAACATTGTTCCTGCATGTTGTTTGTCTAGTGTATTGGTCAGGTAGTGTATACATGTGCACCTGCTCGGCTCAACCTCCGAGTATATATTCCGGTCCCCGGATCTTCGAAACCATGCGCTCAGAATCAGGAACGACACCATCATCAATCAATCTATAAAAGTATAGATATAAACAATACCTACCGACCAGCCCAATCACTAGAATTAGTACTGTATAATCAGTCTATTCCTGTCGCGCCCACCAACAACTATCCATACCACCGCCACATACCGCCTTCAACTCCTCGGCCCTCATCAACCCGTACGCGAACCCCTCCAACCGCTATCTACCATCCCCAGACCCATAGTAAGAGATGCTAGCTCAGAGCCCAAACCACCCAACTAAAGCAAGTGCTAAGAGGCCAGTAAAAAGCCCGGACGAAAACTACTTTACGTCCCGTCCAAGAGGACCTCGATCATCCAATGCGGGGGAAACCGCACACACAGAGCGAATCTACCAATCCCTAACTACCTGCTCCATGTAAGGTAAACACTCTTAATACTCCTTCTCCACACTCAAGCGGCAAGCGCAACACCTGACTATAGTTACTCCTAATAAGCAAATATCCACAATCTCGTAATAAAGGCCTCACAAGTCGTACTATGTGGGAAACCAAGAAACAATTCCACGCACCCCCCCCCCTTCCTCCGGGGCTCCCCCTTCTCCACATAATGATCATGTGAACCGGAGGCTTCGGCAACTTATCTCCATATTTATGACAAATCCCCCACACGGAAAAATCCCCCTCCACCCTCGCCCTCGCCAACTCGCGGCCTCGCCTAAGGGATCCGGCGGAACAAAAATCACCCGGCGAAATTCTTCTTTCTCTCTCCGCATGGAGTAATCTTTACCACCCCGGGGGTGGTGCAACCCCGGTCACGTGGAACGTCACAAAACCAAAAAGGCTTATCTCAGCTGTCAACCGGGGGGGGCAGGGGGTGTTTGTCTTAATATATGTGAGATTACTGTCTTTGATTGGTGGTATGGAGGGGGAAATGTGTATTTCCACCAATTGTAGGCTCAATCGACTGATCCGGGGTGTAAGCAAGAACAACCTATATTTCTGATAGGGGTGTACTCGATTGTAGAGGTCGGATATAGCAATGAATAGCCACCGGCCATACAAGATTCCCTAGAGGGTAAAATCGCTAATGTGCGAGCCGAGCTTGAAGGTCGGGCACAGTCACTACACATGTCACGGAAAGTAAACTCGCTTATAGACCCAAGAAGGGGAAAGAGCAAAGGCAAAAAGATGAGACGGGGAGGATGTGTTGTTTGTGCCTGGGAGATTAATCATCGGCAAGCAAGTAGGCGAGAATTTTTTTTTCTATACACACTCACCGCTATATGTTAAATGACAACGCAAAATTAGAAGAAAAAAAGTTGGTGCATGGCGAACGACAAGTAGCAAACGTGAAATGATTATTGGGTTGTACGAAGAGAAATATTTTTCTCGTTTCCCCGTTCTAACTACTGGCTGTATGCCCCTCAACAATCCCCGGGTTTTGGGATTGGTCGACTACAACGTGACTTAGCGAGCTCCTCAGTGTCACAAAAGTCTACCCAATGTAATTCCTGTATCAGTAGACGAGCAGCTCGCAGAGAAGAATTGGCCGAGATGGAGGAAATTGCCGAGGAGGAGGGGGTTCATCTCATTTTCTTTGACCCTAACCGGGCCACCAACACCAACACATCGCGGCATGATAAGAATAGTTACATAATTTCCCGGATGAGCAAGCCAGTCAAGCCACTGCACGCCTCGCCTGGGCACAATGCACAGCAAAGGCAGCAAGGTTCAACCCACCGGGATACCTTCTGCCGGACAAAGAGCAACCTGGAGGCCAACCGCCCAGTGAGAACGGCTCAGACCACCACGGGATTCGGGATAGACTCGGCAGAGCAAGAGAGAGAGACAGCGAGAGAAACTCGGGTCGGACATCCCGACGGCACAGAGAGAAAAAAAAAATTGCCTCAGACCGAGAGCCTAGCCTAGCCTAGGGAGAAGGCGGCGGGGAGAGGGGGTGGGGGACAAGTCAAACCATGGCTAACTGGATGAACAAGAAGGGAGAGGGGAGGCCGGGAGAGG
>WOUI01000412.1:0-28900 GCA_012184565.1 Aspergillus floridensis | reverse complement strand
AATTAATATTATTAGATAAAAGATAGAGATAGTTAAGATTATAGTTTTAATAAACTATTAAAATATAATATTTTATAATAAAAATATAATAATTAGCAGTATCTTTTTATTAATTTATTAGTAAATTATTAGTATTTTAATAGTTTTATTTATAATTATAATCTTTTTTATTATAATTATAATATAATATTGTATATAATAAGTCTATTTAGTATTAATAAATTAAAAAACTAAAAGTATAATAAAAGAAAAAGTTTTAGTTTATTTTTAATTTTTATTTTAAAAGTCAGTAAACTAGTATAGAACTATAATTAATTTTATAGTATTTTTTAATATTTCTATAACTATCTAGTCAGTAATTAACTAATAATTAAAATAAAAAATTTTTAAAATTATTTATAATTATATAATTAGATTTATATACTGTATATTAGTAATATTTAATTAATAATATAGTATTAAAATAATAATTAGATATAAATTATTTGCTGAAAGTTTAGTTATAATTTTTTATACTAATATAAAAATATTTTAAATAAAAATAGATCTTAAAAAAATATTTTTTAAAAAAAAAATAAAAAAATAGATATATTAATTTATTATAGAAACTACAGCTAACTATCAGCATCTTAATACTAAGAAAATAGAAAATATAATATATTCATTTTAAAAAAATTAAAATAAGTATAATTTAATCAAAAATTGATATAAAAATAAATATAAAATATAAAAACAACTAAGTATTAATAATAAAAAGAATATTAAAAAAAAGAAATTAAAATATAATTATAATATTAATACTCTATATAAAGAAATATTATATTTTTAAAATAGAATAATATTAAAATATAACTACTAGTTTTATATAAAGGAAAAAAGGTCAGTTAGGTATAGAATAGTAGTAGTCTATTCATTTTAAGACTAATCCTTGCTATCCTAAAAGTCTAGCAAGATCCTAGAAGTTAAATACTAAAGAAGGTCTGAGTCGTTAATATTATAACTATTATACAGAGAATATATAAAAAGATTATTAATAATCTGCTATAATTATAGAGATTATCTATAATAATTAGACTTTTTTTTATATACAGCTGTTCTCAGCAGTATAATAGTAGTATAATACTGCCGTTTTAGTATAGAAGCTAATTATTTTTAAAAGTATAATAGTAGATAATAGAAAATCGCAAGCTAGTTCTATTTAGAATATATATTATAAATAATACTATTCCGCTTTAAAAATATTATAGTTCTTTAATAATAATATTAATAATATAAATATGTTTCTATATATCTTTCTTAATATTCTCAATATCATCAGTATTATTTATTTTATATTAAAAAGTTTATATTTTTCTACTGTTTCTATATTTGTTTATTTATTTTAATATATATATACAGTATTTATATTCTATATTTTTCTTAGTATTACTAAGATACTAATAAATAGCTGTAGTATTTATACTGTAATACTATATTTTCTATAATAAATTATTATTTCTTAGCTAAAATCCCGTTCTTTTTCAGTATTTTCTTTTATCTAAAATATCTTTGGACTAATATAAAAAACTATAAGTATAATTCTAGTAAAGAATTCAAACCTGAGTATATTTTTAATATAGTTTTATCAGTAAAATATTAATAGTATATTAGTCGGAAAATAAATTATACTCTAATAAGTTTTTTTTTTATTTTTTAAACTTTGAACTCTAGCTAATTATATATTAAATAATATTGAAAATACTGGATAATATCAGTAATATATTACAGATTCTTTAATAATTAAGTTTCTTTTAGTTGAAGAAGAAAAAAAAAAATATAATCCTATTTTTTATAGTTCTTTCAATTTTTTAATTACTAATCTTACTATTTAGTTTTCTAATATAGAAAAAGTCTACTATATCAAGCATAGTATAGCAGCTGCTATTAAAAAAGCTATAGTTATAAATAATACTATCTATTTATAAAAATTATACTAACTTTCCGACAGAAAAATCTAACTATTTATTATAGTTTTATTATAGAATATCGTACTCTTACTATTCAGACCAAAAACTTATATAAATATTTTTATTTTTTATCTAACAATATTAGCTATCTGCTTTAATACTATACTATAGTCTTTTATCTAAATAATATAATCTATAAGATTATATATCTTTATACCGATAGATATAATAATAAAAACTAGTATATTACTAATACTAAAAATATCTTTTCTATTAATATTATTTATAGATTATAGTTTTATTAGTATTCTATATTTATTTTTTATACAGTAATATCTTCTACCGGCAGTTTTATTTTAATTATTTTTTAGTTTTAATAATTCTGTTAAATATATATAATCTAGGTTTTTTTTTAATATTATTTTATTTATAGTTTATATATATAGTTGTAAACAAAACAGATATATAATATAATAGATTTATATTTTTTTATTATAGATTATATACGCATTGTATATACTTTATAGTTATTTTATTATTATTTCTATTATATATTAATCTTAATCTATATATTACAGGATGAGAAGCTGCAATCTAATTATTAAATTTATAGATTTTTTATTAAATATTTACTAAATTCTCTGCCGGTAGCTATTAATTATATTTAGAAAACTATTTCTATTATTTTATTAGATAAAACTAATTTTCTTAATAATATAGATTATCTAATACCTGCTCTACTTTCTATTTCTTATTATTATCTAAGTCTGATATTAGTAAAGTTTCAGAAATATCTTTTCTAACTTTCTAAAATTTCAGTAAAGCAATATAAAAGATGTTATATAACCAGATATATTTATTAAAAAGATATAAATAAAATACTTATTTTTTTATAATCTCTAAAATTCTAAAGAATTTTATAAATTTTAGAACTAATTTTCGAGAGGTTTTTTTAAATTTAATATTTGCAGTAGATAGCTTAATTAAATCTTTTTATTTAAAAATATAGATTATTTTATTATTCTGCTTAAAAAATAGAGTACCGCAACAACTATTATAGTAAGTCGATTAATTTTTGTTTATTTTTTATTAGTTTTTTTTTAGTTTTTTTTATAAAATATTTAGTTTTTTTAATTTTTTTAATATTAATAGTACTTCTACTTTTATAAAATTGTTCTTGATTCAGAGTCTAAACTTAGAAGAATAGCCTATTAGAGCTTTAAAAGAAATTATTTTTATAGAGATATTTAGATAACTATTATATATAAATTCTGTTTTATTTAATAAATTTATCTAATAGTTTTAATACTCGGTTCTAAAATAATATAGATAATATTCGAAAACTTAATTAGCTTTTTTTATTTAGCTATTAATTTACAGATGAAATATAGTCAATAACCGTCTTTTAATCTTAGTTTAATAGCAAAAATCAAACTAAAATTAATTTATAAATACAGAGTCTCTGTCTGTAACTATACTATAAGAAGCTTTATATTTAAATTTAATTTTTTAATAGAATAATTCAGCTAGTTCTTCTGCTCAAATTATATATAATACTAGTATAAAATAGTTTATTTTTATAAAATAATTAATAACTACTAATATAGAGTTTATTTAATAATCTTAGTAGTATAGCTCGGATAGTTCTATAATAAAATCTATAATAATTTCAGTCTATAGTCTTAATAGAATCGGTAGGCTTTTAAATTTTCTATATAGTTAATATCTAACTGCAGTTTAATATTAGCAGATAGAGTATATTACTATATAGTTTTCTATATTATTTTAGAAACTAATCTAGTAGAATTTTCTATAAAGAAATTATTTAGTTTTATTTTATCCAAAGTAATCTGCTAATAGATTATTATAGTATTATTATAATAACTCTTAATATAGATCTTCTGCTCTTAATATATAAAATCTATTTTTAAAATATAATAATCCATCTGTTATAATCTTCTAATATTTAGATAATTTATTTTTCTTTTTCTGAAATTTAGAATCTTTATTCTGAAGGGTTTTGATCAAATTTTTTAGATTATTATTATAAATAGATTTATAAATCTTTTTAACTTTATTTATACTTTTTATAGCTGTAATACTAGTAGATTATTTACAGTTTGCTGTATAAATTATAGTCTAATCAGCTAATTCTATACTAACAGTATTTATAGATCTATTTAATACTATATAAATACTAAATCCAGATCTTTTCTATAAAGATATCTTACTATATCTAAACTAGAATTTATTAATTTTAGATACTGCTGAGATAGATACCAACCGGTTATAAAATATCTATATAATATTATTATTATAAAAACTTTTTACTAGTTTAAATAGTTTAGATAAAATATCAGCAGGATTATTCTTATCTAATTAATATTTAATTATAAAGTTAAAAAAAGCTAAAATCATATACTAATATACTTAATATCTATTAAATCAGAGTTGATTTATAAATAATCTAAGATTTATATAAACAGATAGAACTTTAATAAAATACTAAGTCTTATTGAGATATTAATACTAATATTTAAAAAAGTAGATAATAATAAAAAATTCTTAATCTAAAGTATTCTAATTAAGTTCTGCATCCGAAAACTTTCTTAATTAAATAACAACTATATAATATTATTCTATTAGTTTAGATTAGATTAAAATACCTGCTATTTCTTTATTACAGACGTCGGTTTCGATCCGGATAGATTAAATTAAATTAAAGTAACAAAGAAAAAAAGTAGTTTAAAATATATTAATAAACTAACAAAACGCCAGTCTTTTGTTTAAGAATAACTAATATATTTTAGATTTCTTACTATTTTAATTTTCTTTTAGAAGATTAGTTAAAAATAGTACTAATAAAGAAAAATTATAAATAAATCTGCAATAGAAGTTACAAAATTCTAAAAAGATCTGAATATTATAATAAATAGTAGATAATAGCTATAAAATAATAGTTTTAACTCAGTCAGAATCTATTATAATATCTATAAAAGAAATAATATATTTAAAAAATTCAACTTATTACTAAAAAAAAGAGTATTTAGATAGTTTAGTATATAGATTAGCTTTTTATAGTTGTATCAGTACTTTCTTAATATATTTAATATATTTATATCTTATTATTAAAAAAATAAGAATATTATCTAGATACGCAATACAAACGACATCGAGAATATTATATAATATAAAGTATATATAATTTTAAAAAGAAGCAGATATATTAGTTAAGCCAAACAGTATTATTATATATTCAAAATAATTATATTATATATAAAATACAGTTTTTTATTTATCTTTCTCTTTAATATAGATATAATAATAAGTATTCTAAATATTAATTTTACTAAAATAGTTATATTCAGTTAATCAGTCGAGTATTTTAAAAATTAAAGATAGTAAATATTAATTCTTTACTATAATTTTATTAAGTCTATAATAATCTATACATAGCTGTAAACTTTTATTTTTTTTAGATATAAAAAGAATAAAGGCCCCCGCAGGGCTTTTAGATAGATATATTCTTTTATTAGCAGTATTTTTATTAATATAACTCTTAAATACTAAGAGTTCTTTTTCTAAAAAAAAGTAAATAGATTTAAATAGAAGTAATTCACCCTCGAGAAGATTAATAGTATAATTCTTATTATAATATTTAGAAAGAATTTTAGATTAATTAGAAAAGAAAATATTAGTAAATTTAATCAGCTCTAGCAGAATAAAATTAATTTAAAAAAATTCTAATCTTTTATTATTATCTGAAAGCTATAGTTTTTCTAAAGCTTTGATAATAGTATAAATATAAATAAAATTTCAGCAAGTCTTAGTAAAATTTTGAGAGCTTAATTTTTAGATTTAATTAAATTTAAACTATTATTACTTACTTCAGAAAAACAAATAGATTTTATAATCAAATAAAATAGTTATAGAAAATAATATTAAAATATTTTAAATAGTAGTAATATATAGTCTAATAAAGCACTGTTATACTTCTCTTAAATCAATAATATCTAAAGAAATATTCTATATTCTATAGCTGGTAATAGAAATATGATTAATAGCTTTAAACTGTAGTAAAAATTTTAATAATTTTAAAAAAAAATATTATTATATAAGTTTAATACTAACCAGATTATATACTGTACAGCTATTAATATCTGTATAGATTTTTCTAATATAGAAAATTTATATTAGTATTGATATTTTGTCAGCTGTTTTTACTTTATAATATAAAACTGAAATAAAGAAGTTAGTCTTAGTCTATTCTATTTTTTTATATTATTTTTTCTAGCTTATAGTTCTTAAATTCAAGCTGATTTTTTTTTTTTTAAAAATATTAATTAGTAAGATACTCAGTACTATTATATAAAAAGTATTATAAAATTTTTCTAACTAGATTAGAATAATTAGTTTTAGAATTAAAAAATTAAGTATTCTTATAGAATTGTATCTATTTTTATAATATATTAGACTTATTAGATTCTTATTTATATTTTTACTGCTGTATATATAGATTTTAATAGTAAATAATAAAAGATATTATCTTATCTTACTCTTCTAATAGTTGATATATATATTTTTTAATATAATAGTTAAAATCGGAAAGCAGCTTTGTAAAAAAAATATAACTATATTTTTTATTAATAGCTCTAAAAAAGTACTATTTTAAAATATTAAAATAGATATAAAACTTATAGAGATTTTAGTTGCTTTATTATCAAGCTTTTTCTAACTAGTTTATTATATCAGATTTAAAGATAACAGTATTTTAAATAAGAAAAAGTATCTATTTAGAAAAAACAGGCTATAAATAACTAATATTTTTTTTTCGATTTAGTAGTAATTTTTTAAAATAATAATATTATCTCTACCGACAGATTGTACTTATATAGCTTACAGTCTTAAGAATTTTATAATAATTATTATAAAATTTAAATAATATTTTTTAAAAATTATAATCTAAATTATAAAACCACTCCTAGCGTTTTTGTATATTAAAGAAAAATTTAAATTATAAAATATCTTTAATCTTAATATTTATTTTAGATTTATTTAAAAAAAAAGAAGTTTTCTGTTGCTAATTCAGTACTAATTTAATATTATTATATTAAATTTTCTATTATAATTCAACAACTTATCTTTGCAACTGTCGATAGTCTTATAGTTAATTAATAATATTTCTAACTATAGTAAGATCCTCTATTGAGAAATCTAATATAGAAGATAATAAACTATTAGTAGTAGAAGAAGTTTTAGACTCCGAACTACTATCTAAGTATAATAATTATAGTAATATACTGTATTCTATAAATAATTAAAGAAAAAGAATTAGAATTATAAAAAAAAAAGATCAGTTAGATATAGAATAGTAGCAGTCTATTCATTTTAAAACTAATTCTTACTATTCTAAAAATCTAATAAGATTCTAGAAGTTAAATACTGAAGGAGATCTGAGTCATTAACGTTATAACTATTATACAGAGAATGCGTAGGTAGATTGTTAACAATCCGCCATAGTTACAGGGGTTATCTATGACATTTTATTAAAACTAGTTTTTATAAAATTTCTATCTACTAATATTTTTTTTTCTAAATAAATTAATTTATCTAGTAAATTAATAATATTATATTATCTACTTACTACTAAGAACAGCTGTATAGAAGAAAAAGTTTAATTATTATAAAAATCTTTTAATATTTTAATAAAATATCTATAAGTCTGTTATATATTCTATATATAATTCTTATAATATTAATAACTCAGAATATTTCTATACTTAATCTTTTATCTTTCTTGCCAGACTATAGAATGGTAAGAATTAGTCTTAAAATAACTAAGACTGCTATATTTTCTATATCTAACTGATCCTTTTTCTTAACACCGGTCTAGCCGGACGGTGGTAGAACCTGCTGTAGGCGGCCTGTTGTGGCAGAACCGGGTGTGCTGCCAACAGCTGCTGGCTAGATATTGAAGCTGTACTTAATTTTTAAAAAAAATAAATTATATAATAAACTAATATAAAGTTTTAATTTCGGATAATTAAAAAATTAATATATTTTTAAATAGCTGGACAAGCGATAAGATTAGCTTATATTAGTTTAAATATTATTTTATTCTATTAATAGTTAACCGACAAATTAGCAAACATATTTTATTAATTTTTAATAACTATAAATTATATTTAATATCTAAATTTAATAATTTATACTATATTAATTATATTATAATAATTTATATATCTTCTGGTTTATTATATCTCTGCCAGCTGTTGGATATTTTTTATTTTAAATTTTTTAAAAAGATATATGTTAGGAACTACTTGACGCAGTAGACATGCTGGTTAGATAAGGTAAGTAAGATGGTTAAAAGCAGTCTTCTATTAATTTGAAGACTAATTCTTAAGAAATCTCCTCCTCTAAAAGATTTTAAAACAATATATATATAAAAAAGAGGGATAAACAATATAATAATATAGATATTCAGATTAAAAACCCGACGAATCTGTATCGATCCAGAAGCAGGCTGCTATAGTAGTAGAAGCAGGCTGCTGTAGCAGTAGGTATTGCATAACAATATATTATAGTTTAGTAGAACGCCTTATATATATCCAATATTTAAAGATTAATAAAGTAATTTTTTAAAAAAGAATTTAAAAATCTATACTATAACTTTTAAAAAAGTTAATATACAGAGTATTTCTAAAACTTCAGACTTAGTTCTGTATAATTCAAGCTAGGTACTTAACAAACTGATTTATAAAAATTTTAATAACCGGCTAAGCAGCTAAGATTTTCAGTTAATAATTTTAAAGAGACTTAAACAACTACTTAGTAGTATAGCTGATATACTAATAAAATCAGTCTTAGACTATATCTTTAAAAATACTGAGATAGTATCAAACCGGACGGTTTTATTAAAATAAAAAAATTAGAAATTCTAGTAAGTAAATGATATATTAAATATTAAAAAATAATAAAGAAATAAACAGTTTACAGGTCTTAACAGTCTTACTATTAATAAAGTAAGAAAGATATTCCAATACAAGTATAAAAAAAATAAAATTCTTTAGATTAAAAATTAGAATTAGTCTTGCTGCCGGGTACTTTTTAGATGCAGCGAGTATAGTATTTAAGAATATATATATACAAAGTATCCAAATCGAAGAACTGCATAGAGAGATATTTAAAATAGTATAATTAAGACTTTAAAATACTATATATTTATATACAAATCAAAAATCTATGTTAGTGCTGTATTTGGTGGATCTGCTGGCTCGCTCGCTTGCGTGGCTCGCTTGGTTGACAATTACGTCAGGGAACGAGGTTTTGTATGGTTTATGGCCTTACCGCCTGCTATCTTCGGCCGTTATGCCGCCACTTGCACGGACTTCCGCACCCCAACTGTACAAAACCTCATTGCCTACACATGGAAGGGAAGGGAAAGGGAGAGAGTACTCCGTACTTTACAGTACGTAAAAGGTGACTTAGTTTAGAAAGTAGGTGAAAAGTCACCTGATGTATATGGGCGGTGAGTGGTTTCGAGCCACAACACCGAAATAACGAGGGTTGGCTGAGCTGCTTTCTGAATCACGACAGTCAGTAAGGGCTCACCTGTACCCTGGTTTATCGCTAGCCTTGACACATTTGGTCATGATAGTCATATATGTGACTGGCAAAAATTCCCATAGTGGACATGCGACCAACGGACACGTATCGTACTAGTCGATTGCTCTTGACATGTAATCATGGAAAGTGAAGAAGCAGATTCCACCGTCCAAGCAGAGGTCGATGTCCTCATGTTCGATTATCTTCTCTGCACAGCAATTGACCAACTCCTATGCCACGGAAGAGCGAAGGTGGAAGGGCAGAAGCGAGAAGACCATAATATCGAGTGGTACCTGAGAACAATTGAAAGTATGTATGGCTGAGCTGCTGTCTCCATCATCAAAAGCACTGACTGTTTCCAATTGCCAAACTAGCAACTAGAGCAGTGTTGTTAGACCCAAGTAGTCTTTCGGATGACATAAGTACCAAAGACCGACTGTTGAATTTTGCCGTGATATTTTGTCACCGGTATGCTCTACTACAGAACGGTGCTCCGGTGGTAACTGCTTTGTTCCTACTGGCCAACTTTCTCGCGCTCTGCGAAGGCGAAGGACCAGGGGAGAGCTGGCCAGAGCTCAAGGATGCCATTTCAGCTCACCTGATTATGGCGGCCGCACAAGAGGAGCTCGCGGCGGCCGGCATTCAATCAACCTCGGACTACGACGAGTATATTCACCGCGTGCACGAGGCCATGGAAGAACAATCGCCGGCGAAAGGACGACAAGGGTATCTGAAATACTTTCAACCACCTCGCGGTTTGTCGCTAGAGGTTCACCTAAGGGACATATCGAACGAACTACCCGCAGCTCAGCTTGCACGTGCAGTGATTGATTACTTGACCAACTTAATGCAATCGCTAGATCCACCCATACTGCTGCAGTTAGAGAGAGGGAAACTCGGTGGACTCACTCGTGAAGAGACCAGGCGGCTGAAAGAAAGAGTAGGACTATGAAAGCCCATAATTCGGTCATCTGTACAGTTTATGGTCGGTCATTGGCGAGACAAAATCACGAGACTAGCTGCAATGGTGGGCCTCATTACATGGATTGAACAGTAACCAATGTCGATAAATGATTTCTAAAACGGACACATGCAAAACAATATTCTACACGCCAGGATATCAGGAACGCGCGGAGATGGCAATGTTCCCTGGGCCTCCGCTGCCGATCGGTAAACAAGTCGTGGCAAAAAGCTTAGCCCAGTAGCATGCGACGGGGGTCTTCGATGTATTCCTTGACCTGGAGTAGGTGATAAGGTTAGTTTCTGAGTTAGAATGCTTCAGGTTCGGTGCCTGACCTTGACAAGGAAAGTAACAGCCTCTCGGCCATCCAAAAGGCGGTGATCGTAAGTCAAAGCAAGATACATCATCTGGTTCAAACGTCAGCATAAGCTAAGAGGACGGTAAGAGTGCAGCGAGGACTTACAGGGCGAATTTCGACTTTACCGTTGACGGCAACAGGCTTGTCCTTGATGGCGTGAAGTCCAAGAACGGCTTGACCAAGTTAGTCAGTTGTCTACTATGTACTAGTCTAAGGCGTGGGGCCTACCCGTCTGTGGAAGATTAATGATCGGGGTGCCCATGAGAGAGCCGAAAACACCGCCCTGTGAAATTAGCATTGTCAATGCAATTCGATGTCAAGTATGGACAAAACACGACTTACATTGCTGATGGTGAAAGAACCTCCGGCCATGTCCTCGATCGTCAACTTGTTGTCACGGGCCTGGAATGAGAACTTAGATTAAGTTGCGAAATCCAATGAGCTTGAACGACTGACCTTCTTGCCGAGGTCTGCAATGGACTTCTCAATGCCGACAAGGTCCATGGTCTCCGCATTGCGGACCACCGGTGTCACAAGGCCCTTTTCAGTGGCGACGGCTACACTTATATCAACATAGTCTCGATAGACAATGGTGTCACCGCCATTCGGTCCTTCAATGGATGCATTGACGGCAGGGACATCTTTCATAGCTAGGACGCATGCACGAGAGAAAGCGCTCATAAATCCCAGCTTGACACCGGTCTTCTTCAGCACATCGTCCTTGTAGAGCTTCCTGAACTCCATGAGTGACGACATGTCCACCTCGTTAAAAGTGGTGAGGGAGGCTGCCGTGTTCTGAGACTGCTTCAAGCGCTCGGCGATTCTCAATCTCATTCTGTTCATCTTCACCTGTACGTGGCATGTCGTGTTAGCGAATTCAAACTAGGCCATGACACAATGAATATGATAGCAACGAACCCTCCGCTCTTCACGGCCCCCAATGCTGGGTTTGCTGTCCTCGGGGGCCTGCGACTTAGGTGCCGCGGGCTGCGATTTCTTGGGTTCATTTGCCTTGGCGACGGGCTTCTCGGGCGTGGGCGCTTTTGGTGCCTCAGACGTCTTTGCTTGCTCTGGCTCCGAAGCCGTGGGTTGCTCGGGACTAGCTGGTTCTGCAGACTTTTGAGATGCCTCCTCTTCTTTCTTTGCTTCCGGGGCACCTCCGAGCTCCAGTCTAACAAGGTCCTGACCAACCGTAACGGTGTCCTCCTCGCTCACCAAGAACTCTTTGATCGTGCCAGACTCTGGGGCATTGACGGAGACGTCAATCTAGAACGGGTAAGCGGCTGCTGGGCGTGGAGTATCTCAAAGTCCACGTTTCATGGTCATTAGGCGTTCGTACCTTGTCAGTTTCAATTGTCGCAATCTCCTCATCTCGTTCAACGTAATCCCCAACCTCTGATGATACCGTCAGTGAATTATAGCAATGTGGACGCCTATAGAGCCTCACGTTTCGAAAACTGCTTCAGGGTGCCTTCGGTAATAGACTCGGCCATCTGTGGGACCTTAACAACAGTGTCCGCTATGAGTCGTCAGGTTAGTGCAGCCGGCAAATATATGGAGTGCTTGATGTACCATAGGTTCTAACTTGATTGGCTCCGAAGGGAGTAGCGGTAGGGTTGGTGAAGCTTCTGAGCCTTTCTAAGCCGTCTGTTGCTACCCAAGCCATTTTATCGCGAAGGACTTACCCCAAACCCGTGAACCGTTGCAGAGCCGGATTCAGCCGACAGGCCACTTTAGCATTTCTTTGGAGCGCATTCGAGGCGAAGTTTCTGGGGCGACCGAAAGAAACAGTGCGGAAAGCCTGGGTGCTCCGAGCCAGACGGTGAAAGGGTAG
This sequence comes from Aspergillus floridensis, assembly GCA_012184565.1. NCBI lineage: Eukaryota > Fungi > Ascomycota > Eurotiomycetes > Eurotiales > Aspergillaceae > Aspergillus > Aspergillus floridensis. Next base: position 16,193 of record WOUI01000412.1, on the reverse strand, counting down.
TCGAGAAGCCATGATGACCTAGGTAAAGAAAAAAAAAAGAACAATGATGGTTATCAATAGCGACGTCCGAGAAAGACAATATACAATCCTAAGCCGCTGTGTAATCTCTGGGAAGCGGGCGAGGCGAAGACAGCTGAGTTGTGATCCAACTTGGAATGCAGGTTCAACTATTGAAAGTAAGTTGGAGGGAGTGACGAAACTTATGTCGGGTACGTGAGCTTGAGCCCGGGCCGAGACAACCGGGATTTCCCTCAAGAGCAGCTGCATTTTCCCTGCGACCGGCAAATGAACGGAGTATAATTATTACGCTATTTCGGCTGCCTAGGACTGCCAACTTGGCACTTTTCAGCGCCCGCCAAGGACCGCCGCAGGCCTAATTGTCAAATGAGGTTGAACTCGAAGCCGAGGGCACATTATCGTCATCCCTTTCGTCAACACTGACTCCCCAGACACAATGCCTCTTAGCGCCGCTGCGTAAGTCAATTGACTGAAGTTCTTCTAGAGATACTCTGACTCCGCATCACAGTTCCCTTTATCGACGGTCCCTCAAACTTGCCCTGGATTGGGCTGTTCACCGTCAGGTTTGGCGAGGACAGGCAGTCTACATTCGCTCACTGTTCGACGCAAATAAAGACGTTCGCGACCCTCGGCAACAGAAGGTATCTTTGAATTGGAGCTGCAATGTACAGTGGTACCAGAACTAGTCTAATAGCGATTCAACAGGTGCTGTTACAGGAAACCGAGAAATTACTTGAGACATGGAAGCACCCGGACCCCTATCGCGCGCCTACTGCTCCAGGAGGTATTTGATTGCTTGTCCAAGCTTACCGCAAGGATGAAGTGCTAACTTTCTATAAGGCAGTAAATGGGAGAGAAACCTTCCTGCCCCCCAGTTGCCTCGTAAGTTCATCCGTTTTGTCCTTGATAACAGACTCTTGCATGTTGTCCGGCACGTCGTACTGACACCCATCAGTCGCTGCCCAGCCTGCGGGCCACTGATCGTCGTCTACAAAGTACTTTAGCATATCTGTTACAAAAATACAATTTGAATAGCACACTTGCAACAAGGCTGGTCAAGGCAGTAAACTATAGATATTGAAAAGCGATAAGTAGCACTCGCCGGCGTAACAACAAGAGTTAACACGCCGACATGTAGAATGGAGCATATTGAAGAATTGTATCCATAAAAAAAAATTCTCGGTATCATTCCATGTCCGTGGACATAATGTACAACCATGAAACTAAAAGCTAAAAAGAAGAAAACAACGCAGAGCCATTAACGTGCCCAGACCAGAACCCCGTTATCACATCAATAAGAGAACCAATCCACGCCGAATCAGAAAACCCAAACCAAAGAAAAATTGTTCACAGCTCCTGGCTACCCGAGCCCTTGCCACTCTTAGGGGTCTTCTTGGGCAAAAGGTCTAGATTGTGTTAGCACTACGTCGGTCCGTAAATCGAGAGCTTGAAACATACTCTGGTGAATGTTAGGGAGGACACCACCCTGAGCAATGGTGACGTGGCCCAGAAGCTTGTTCAACTCCTCATCGTTTCTGATAGCAAGCTGGAGATGGCGGGGAATGATACGGGTCTTCTTGTTGTCACGGGCAGCGTTGCCTGCCAATTCGAGGATTTCGGCGGCGAGATATTCAAGGACGGCGGCAAGGTAAACAGGGGCACCTGGTATCATGTTAGGGAAGTAGAGGTGAATGGGACAATTCCAGGAGCTTACCAGCACCGACACGCTGAGCGTAGTTGCCCTTGCGGAGAAGACGGTGAACACGACCAACAGGGAACGCAAGACCAGCCTTGGACGAGCGGCTAGAAGACATGATTGAGTTAGCTTCAATTGCGACGGGTGGTGGGTGGTGGCTCTCACGATTGGGCGTTCTTGCTGCCGCTGGCCTTGCCTCCAGACTTTCCTCCGGTCATTTTGATGATTGTTGTTTTTGTTGGCTAAAGTCGTACGAAGAAGGTATACGTTAGGGTCAGGACGTTGACACGGCGAAAAGGTTAGTTTATGGGGTTAAGGGTTGACGGCGAACGCGAGGGAGCGGAGGACATATATAATAACGCGACAAGGGTGACGTTAGGCTAATGGGGAGCCTTTCAGATCACCCTCTCGCTTAGCGGGGCTAACCAATCAAAGAAGAGATCATATCACCTGGCGCGCATGGCTTGGCGGAGATGGATTTGGCATGATTCCGGGTATGGTTTACCTTATGGGGTATAGCTCTGTAATGATGGGGATGCGTTTCAATACAGTTATGCTAGCGTGATCTGAGGCGTTCTTTGGCGGTAGGCGACGCGTTCCCCACCCTTTAATCATACAGATCATACGTATTCAATACGGTATTGAAATTCTGCTTCTTTCGCGGACCTCAGGATCAACTAGGCATTTGCGAGCTGGTATAAGTAGCGCGCCTCTCTCGTCACCGCGTCTCCCTCATTTCAGTTTTCCTCATCATCCTGCTCTCCGTTCTTCTCCACGCTACAACTCAACGCAATCCGCCTTTACCTCCACCCTCGTCCCTTAAAAATAAACAAGATTCAAAATGCCTCCTAAAGCTGCCGAGAAGAAGCCCAGCACCGGTGGCAAGGCCCCAGCTGGAAAGGCCCCCGCCGAGAAGAAGGAAGCCGGCAAAAAGACGGCCTCTGCCAGCACCGGTGACAAGAAGAAGCGTGGAAAGACCAGGAAGGAGACCTATTCCTCCTACATTTACAAAGGTACGGCCATTTTACGCGCTTCGATGTACAAAGCTAATTCTCGTTCTAGTCCTGAAGCAAGTTCACCCCGACACTGGTATTTCCACTCGTGCCATGTCCATCCTGAACTCTTTCGTCAACGGTATATTTGGGTCCTGGCCGTATAGTGTAATAGATGCTGACTTTCTTTAGACATCTTCGAGCGCGTTGCTACCGAGGCTTCGAAGCTCGCTGCTTACAACAAGAAATCCACTATCTCGTCGCGGGAGATCCAGACCTCGTAAGTCACTAATTCAATGAATCATGGGGCACTAGCTGACGAAAGGTAGTGTGAGGCTCATTCTCCCTGGCGAATTGGCAAAGCACGCGGTGTCCGAGGGCACTAAGGCTGTCACAAAGTACTCTTCTTCTGCCAAATAAGCTTCTCGTTTTGTTTGTTTGTTTCTGCGGGATTGTTTTTATGCTACCTCGTCATCAGCAACGGTTCTGAGGTGGTGGGTTCAGGGTGTTCGCGGGATTTTTCTAATGTGTCATGGGATGGCTTTATTTATTTCCCCTTGGGCCAAATGTTTTTTATGGTTTTCGTGACATGAATGCGGTGTAACATAACACGGATCTGGGGTTGGTCGCGCAATTTTGCCTTCCCTAGCAGAATTCGATTTCTGAATTGCTTTCCATATCCATTTTTTCATCCACGCAGCTCTACCGGATGACGTACATTGTCAGGAAAGTCTTTCTGGACTAAGAGCCACGCATTCGTTCCAGGTGTCTATTCTGTATCGTCCAATACCTCAACTTCATCCAGAGCATCTCGCCCCATGTTTGATGTATCCATCTTATTGATGACATGGATGATCGCTCTGCCCTCTAGCGATTTCAACCGACCCTCCCAGTCCTGCCAGTCTTCTTCATTTCGGATGAGAAACCCTATAAGCATACTTGGATCCATATCCCGCAGGTGAATCCTCCGCAGTCGTCGCGTGTGGTAAGTGTCGATCTCATCTTTCGAGTATGACTGCCCGGTGTCACGGTCTGGAAGCGCTGAGCGGGTGAAGTGGGGGTCGAGATAGAATAAATGCGAACCCTGGTGGCCTACAAAATAATGCGAGGCCGAAGGACGTCCCCTAATGTGTTTATCGAATCAGTTTAGTTTGGTGATAGCTACTAGGGGACATACCCTGCTATCCCGACCGACTGGGGGAGTTGTAACGCGGCCTTAAGGCCATTCCAGTATGCCGGTGTCACGCGATCGATGCCCAGTCTTATTCCGACAAGTATGAGCGTTGGTTGAATCACGTCTGTCCCGCTACGTGCAATTTCCATGAATCTATCTCGATAAACCTCCCCTGTATCATTTGTGACATATACGTTGAGTGCTGGTTCTTGCCACGAAGTGGAGAGCGCCCTAGCTTGATCTTCAGTTCCAGTCGATACCTTAACGTGTGGGTTTTACATACTCAATACATCTGGCGGTTGCGGATGGCCCAAACCACTCTCCTGGAAATTTGCCACATGACTGTGCACCATGCTGTACAAAACGGTGGATCGAGAAGGGGGCACTGGGGGTGTCTGCAAAGAGTGATAGCAAGCTGGCTTCATCATTCTGTCTCTGTCCGCGACGCCAGTCTATCAAGATGTTAGCAAGGTAAAGTGGCCGTCTTTAGGTGTCTGAGACCATGTTTCTCACCCCGCCCGAGTAGCAGAAAGGCCATCGCATTGATCAGTAGGCTTTGACCTGATCTTATCATACAGCCCCATCCGGTATCCGATGTAAAACCTTGCGTATCCAACAACTGACTTCGTAGTCGGACGCTTAGTGTCATAGATGCATTGGCGTCGTGGCCATCGGTTCTGGGTATTGGTGTGAAGTTTGATCGATAAGTCATCCAGATCCTTGACTCAAAGTCTGAGATGAAGGTCTCTGGCCAAGTATGCTCCGATGTGCCTTGTGTCTTTGAGACCGCTGATGCAACCTCATTGCCTTCGTCATCTTGGCCATCATCGGCTACTTGATATGCAGGTATTAGTTGATCTGTTCAATCCGCTGGGGCACTCTTTCTTTTTGTCTCTTCTATCTTATTTTGTGTATTCGAGGCCCTGTGGTTGCGGGTGGGCTTACGGGTCTTGGTCTGTGAGGCTTCTGGCCCCTCGGCAGGAAGGTACTTTACCCCCAAACACCAGATAGGTTCGTGTGGTTCTCTGTCGTTCCTGGGCTCGGGATCCCAGATGTACTGCACGATGCGTTTGCTGCAGCGGCCGATATCCGTGGCATTCATGGTTGCGGTGTCTCTTTGGGTTCGCACGGTGCTCAGTTTTGGTCACTCAAGAGGATGGAAGGTTATCGCCGGTTCGGTTGCTACGTCAGTGTCCGGCGGGTGTGGGTCTACGACTTCGCCGGCCCGCTTGGGTCATGCGGAATGGGCGATATGAGCACCGCATTTGGCTCAGAAGGCTCTCGTTAGGTGGAGTAACAGGATGGGCATGGCATTTATGCTTTATCTTACTGGTTGCGCTAACAACGTCTTTGACGGGACGTTCTTTTGTTCTTTGGTTTGCCGTGTGTTCCAAGTCCTTCGTTTGGGATGTAATGCTGGTGAAGTTCATACAACGGTAGAAGAATATATAAACACATGAGGCCGGACGACTATGATAGCGCCTCGCAAAGAAGTATCTTATACTAAAGAGACAAAGTATCCGAAAGACTACATATGTATCGTGGACATACCTACTGATTGCACATACATATCTGAAGCAGGCAGTGCAGACATGCCTGGACTGGCAGCTTCAAAGACCTAGATAGTAGATACCCACCCAGGTGGAGTGTGGACATCGGATCACCCCCCCGCAGACATTCACTCACCGCCCGCCCGAGAAAGTGGAAAAAACCCAGAGCCGCCCCCTCGGGTAAGTGTTGAAAGTAACTACTGCAATTCTTACACATCGCTTACATCCTTCAGGTACATCCTTCAGGTACATCCTTCACTGCCGCAAGCAATTACGCACAGAAAAGAGCGGCACCAGTATGCCACGGTCCAAGGTGAAGCCGAGGGTTAAGAAGAACAAAGGAACAGTATCCAGCCTCCCAGGTACTGGCGCCCGTTTACCATGAATACTCACATGTTCATGCTAACGCCACAGAAGCCACAGGCAAAAACCATCTTACACTGCAGCAAGAAGCACGCAACACAGAGGGCCGCAGCTCACGAAGGGTAGACACCTCTCTTCGCCACCACGTGATACAATTCGTCAGCGCAGGAAACACGCCATCAGATTTAGATCAAGAAAAAAATCCACGGCCTCCAGAACCTGTTTACAAACCCCAGGATCTGTCAACCGGAGAGCCATCTGATGCTGTCACGATTTCAAGCCCATCATTTGGAGTTGACCATGACCAATGCCACTTCGAACCGCCCGAGGAAGATCTCACTCCTAGAGTCACATCGGACATAACCACATCATGGTCTCCGAATACAGATGACTCAAGCGAGGACGAGGTGGTTTTCCCGGGGCGCCGAAGTCAGGTCGCCGAGCACACTCCTAGAGAATCAGGGTCGATATCCGTCGCCAGATCTGCAGACACACACAGCCCCGCCGACGACACAAGGCGCACACTCCCTCCTGATATTTGCCTTGAAAGTGTCCCCCCGTTCAGACCCTCCATAGCTGCAGCAGAAGAGTCCTCGGTTGGACAGGGGCTGGGTGAATGTCCAGATTATATCAGTCTCAAGGTCAAAAGGACAGATAAGAAGGAGAAGACGATGCGGAGGCTTTCCACGACAGACGAAGACCCTGTTCTAGCTGATTATATCGCAAACATGGATGATGAATATTTCATCCTAGAGGGCGGACGCAGCCAGGATAGAGGTTATGAAGCGTATACCATGGTGAAGACAGGTCATTCATCACGTTTCAACGGCAGCACGGGACGTGCCGATAGAGCAACATCATCTCGTATTGAAACCGCTCGCCGAGGTTTCTCAAAGGAGTGCATCGACCGTGCAGGATGTAGGTGGAAATGTTCCTGCAATATATGTCCTCATGCTAACTGTACCAGGTAATGACCCGGAGGTGAGACTGACAACACAGGGTCTGTTGATTGCCCCGGGTACGGATAGACACAGGGAAAGCAGTCAACTGATCGACAATGATCCTGAGCACGCGGAGGGGGGTGGATTGAACAGCACAGTGCTGCCGGACTCGTCCTCTGATATTGATTCTGCTCATGGAAACGAATGGGAGACTAGAGGTCCCTCCTCAGATGTTCACCAAGACCATGACGAAGAGGAAAGCATGTTTGCATCGGCGAATGCGTTTGCTGACGCGCTAGATCTTGATCCTTACTACGGGTTTGACATCATGGACTTCAACCGACCCAGTCTGAAGAAAAAGCCCAAACGGACTGGTCGTGGATTTAATGCTTATTTGCCCGACAGTGACTTGGAGGCGGAACTCTTGAGTGCATGGGAAACCGACCGCGCTAAGAAAAAATCGAGGAAGCAGCAAAGAGAGCAACTTCGCTCTGAAGGGTTGCTTGGTCGACGAAATGCCGAGCCAGATCTCAGGGTGAAGTATGCGAAAGGAATGGACAGCACCGAACTGAAGATGGAAATACGACTTTTTTTGTTGTCAACAAAGCATAGGTACCTTCCGACACCTTCATTATATGCTCTAGTATTTAGACTAACGCAAGATGGCACCGACAGCTTGGTTCTCCCTCCAATGGCGAAGCAACAACGAAAGCTAGTGCATGAACTGGCAAACATGCTGTGTCTCACTTCGCAGTCACGGGGTAAAGGAACAAATCGATTTCCAATCATGAATAAGACGTCACGGACTCCAGGCTTTACCGAGCAAACCATCCCTCAATTGGAACGAATACTGTCGAAAGGCAAGTACGTCCAACGAGGCTCCAAATCTTGGGACCACAAGGCGACAAAATCAGCCAAAGCTCGACGTGGCCGCCCCGACGCATCGGCAACATACATGGATGGGGAAGTTGTTGGTGCTTCGGCACCAGAAATTGGCGCAGGAAACCGAGGGAGGGCTATGCTTGAAAAGATGGGTTGGAGCATTGGCACACCCTTGGGGGCTACCAACAATAAGGGTATCCTGCAACCGGTGGCGCATGTTGTAAAGAACTCTAGGGCTGGCCTTGGCTAGATTGACGTCCTAAGAGACGCCTGCAACAGGCTTCGCTAATCACGTTTATCAAAGTTGGTGTTGTAGAAGCAGCTTGCCAGTAGTACTTCATGAAGTTTTTGAGATATAGCTACTGGTGGTTGCCCAACAAGTGACACGAGAATTTTCCATAAAGGAGGCTTGATGCAGTCGAGATATGCACGCTATTCTGCTCAACGCGACAAATTCACCTCTTGGTTGCAAGTGCCTGCACCCGAAGCTGAGCATGGTTAGACTTTCTGATATGGGTAAAAAGCTGTGATCTAGAGGCAAAGTCGACACCACAGGTAGCACATCGGCGGTCTTGAGCCTGATTCTCGGCTTGTTGGGCTTTCTTCAGACGCTTTAGCTTGGCCTTTCCCAATTTTGCTGGAGTCACCGGTGGCTGCTCGTGTATCTGTGTTGCCGACAGATTTTCAGGTAGATCATTAATTGTGTCTGCCGGATTTTGTATATCATCGTCTAATAGCTGGAGTCGACCTTCCACACAATCTCGGGGCGCATAGTCAGTGTCACAATCTGAACTATCATTTGCGTCCTTAGAGGAACTGGAAGTAGCGATGATTCCAGTACATGGGTTATCGTGTTTGTCGAGATGGTTGTCTTCACCCTCTGTTTCTGCATCTGGACTACTACAATCCAGCGGTTCGTGACTTGGTGAAGCTGACCGTGACTTCTTGTTCATGTCTAGAACAGATGTTGAGCTGTTACATGGCAAGGCGGTTGTTTTCTGCGTAGAGTCGAGGGTGGAGAAATCATCCATCAACCCCAGCTGCTTATTCTCAGCCCTCATTTCTCTTTGCAACTGTTTGACGGCCTTAATATGCTTCTTGCTTCGTTCGTGTGTCTCAAATTGTTTAGTACTCTTGAAGCTTTTATCACACACAACACAATCAAAAAGCTCTACCGCGACATCTGAGATATTGTAGCTGCCATCGGAATCAATCTCACTGTGATCTTGTGACATCGCCCACTCTGGTGCGACATATTCGCGAAACTTGGCTTGATTGACTGCTCGTGACCTGGCAGCTTGCTCAGCAGTGGAACGACGAAGAAATTCTTGTCGCTGAGATTCACTCTGGACATTGGACTTGTATCGTGGGTCACGCTTTTTAACAAACGCCACAAGCGAACGAATTGCATCATTGAATTCCCGAATTCCATCCTCACGTAGACGCTTGTTCTCTTTTTCCATCAGCCGCCTAACACGTCGGTCTGGGGCCTCTGAACAACGGTATCTATCTTTCCACGCGAATGTCTTTGTGGTTGAGAAGCCACTCCAGGCCACGTAAAAGGGACGCACAACTTCATCATATCCATCGTCACGATGACCAAAGGTTGGATACTTTGTTGTATTTGTTCCTTCGCAGGAGGTACTTAGCTCTTCCTCCAGAGCGAGACGTGAGAAAACCTCCCGAAGACCACCATAGAATCCCTCAGGGGAATCAGAGAACTCCATTCGAGGACTGAATTGTGAAAACAGCCCGAATATGTCACTTGCAGTCGTGATTTTGGTATTGTTGGATAATCTCACATCTTCAAAATTTCCATCCTGCCCTAAAATGGCTTCTTGATGAGAATCATACCAGGCGCGCTCTTGAGGATCTGAGAGCACTTCGTAAGCAGCCTGAACCTCCGCAAATAGCTTCGTCGCCTTTTCCACATTTCCAAAGTTCTTGTCAGGATGTAACTCCAGAGCTTTTTTTCTGTATGCTTTTTTAATTCTTTTTAAGCAGCAGGCGGATGGTGTCAGTTTAAAGTAAGCCTGACAGAGAGGATGAGAAGGGAAGGGAGGGTCAAAAGAGATAGCTTACTCTTCTCCAGATGCGTCTCGAGCGACCTGCAAGAGTTCATAATACCCGATCCTCTTATTCTTATCAACAGAGGCACCGGGTTCTTCAGTGTTGGTTGTGGAGTAATATTGGCCCATTCCTGCGGTATTTCTTCCTCAATGCTTATAAGGAAGGATTGAAGGGCATATGTGACGAATTATGGTTACTCTTACTATGTAGGTCAACAAAAAAAAAGTACACGGGTATCCGCCTAACTCTGATTCGTGTTCTCCAACCTTAAATGATATCGGTACATAAAGGTGCTCACTAGTGTGGCGACTCATTGCATTGCTCGGTCTAGTATTGAGGTCATTTTGTCATACTCTCACAAAGTCATCCTTATAACTTGTCCAGCGGTATGGTTTTGTCTCTTGATTGTCTCCCTGAAGAGCTGCTACAACACGTCCTTTATTACTGTGAACCATTCTCCACGGCTGCATTAGAACAAACAGCTCGCAGATTTCGTGGAGTCACTAGTGAGCCGACACTATGGCGATATTATTGTTTGACACAGTTCAAATATTGGGCCCCTGGTCACGAACTGTCTAAGAGGTTGACAGCTCCCATATCTAGTACAGATTGGAAACAGCTCTATGTAACGAAGCATACAAGCTACCGCGCAACTACACGCCTGCTGAACAACATCCTCTGCAGTCAGGCTGGGAGGATCGAGCAGATCCAAGCAATAACTGACCTGGGATACGATGCTAAAGATGCTCTTTCACATAACATCTCTGTGGGGTCCGAGGTAGAAGACCATTTGGCGCGGAGGTTGGTACCATTAACTTTATATTCTTTCTGCCTGCCATATTTTTTAACCATACATCTACCATGAAAGATATTACGCCAGAGCGGTCTTGTCCTGTCTCCATCGAAGCTTTGCCATCCGGGAATGGGAAAACCTTAGACGTGGAGAGGTTGTGTCTTTGAGTAGGGCGCTTGGAGCGTTCGATCTATTCATCCCGGAGAGTGGGTTTGGTAGTCTGGAAGAGGTAGGCTAGCATTTTAAGTTGGAAGTGTCACCATAACTGACTAGCTTTGAAGATCGTCATCAAATTGGATAATGTCACATCGCTATTCATCGAAAATCACCCACAATTTCAACAATTAACCTGTCGTAATAAGGCTAGAGCCATCGCAGGCTTCCTTCGAGCGAACAATTTCAATGGTATTGAACCAGGAAGGAGCTATCATCGCCTGGAGCATAATTTCTTAGGTGTTTCACTGAATGATCCTGCACACAACTCACTTCCTCTAGTCTCGGCTGCTATTTACTGCCATGTTGCACAGAAACTAGGCCTGGACGCCAGGCCATGCGGATTTCCTTTCCACGTTCACGTAATTATCATGCCTGCGACCGGATATGATGTCGATGGTCATGCAGTCGAAGCTGGAATGCGAGGAGGTCCTATTTATATGGATCCGTTCAGATCAGACAAGGAGACACCAGTTACGGATCTGCAGCATCAGTTGAACTTTCTGGGAGCCTCCGCTGTGGAGCAATCGACGTTCCTTGGGAAGTCTGAGGTGTCGGAGATCGTGCTTCGTTCCAGCAAGAACATATTAAACTCTATTCAGCGCGGTAGTGCTTTCGACGACGTACATTCTGCGTCAGTTGATTTGGCCAGTGCAAAATATGCCGCTGTCTGGTCATCTATGCTACTTTCAGATCCGGCTCGCTCTATCGAGTTGAGGCATAACCTTCCATGGTTAATGGAGCTTCTAGCCATGGAATTTCCATCAGATATTAATCTGGTTGAGCACTTCATCACTCCTATTTTCAACGGTATGGCTGAGCATGACAACATCTTGGAAAGCCTTCATGTTATGCGGGCTGTGGACGGGATTCCGAGGGAGGTCAAAAAGCGCTCCGCTCAAGATGGCAGCGTCAGGTATCGAATTGGCCAGGTTTTCAGGCATCGCCGATACGCATACCGCGCCATTATTACTGGGTGGGACGTGGAGTGTGGTGCGGGTGAGCAGTGGATGAGACGTATGGGAGTGGACAATCTTAGAAATGGTCGACACCAGAGTTTCTATCATGTACTGTATGTGACTGTGCTTGATAAGGTTACTAACCGACTGTGAGGCTAACAATTCTAGTGTTGAGGATAGAAGTGTTCGGTACGTGGCAGAAGAAAGCATTGAGCCTCTTGTCACAGAGATAGCAGATTTGCCACACAGTTTGGTCGCAATTGCAGGCAAACACTTTAAGAGATGGGATAAAGATAGAAGGGTTTTTGTGAGTAATATTACCGACGAATATCCGGATGATTGATAACTATGGTATCTTGGTGTTGACCAAAATGTACTATATTGTTCTATTATATGAATAGATTTCTAAAGAAAGCCTTTAATAGGAGTATAATGTATTCGGCAAGCGAACTGTCTATGTAAGCGAGCCGGCCACCCCCTCAACCATTACTACATTTATGAATCTGAGTATATTCAGATATTAATTTCTCTACTAAAAATATCCAAATTGTTAAAAGAATTGGTGGAATAAGAAAGCAGGCTATATCTTAGAATTAAAACTATTCAAAAAAAAATATTTTAATTTATAAAGCTGTATCAGTTTTGAATATTTTGTATTTAATTTTTTAAGAATATTTTGAAGGTTATTTTTTTACAAAAAACACATTTTACTAATTAATAAACTAATTTTTTTTAGAAAAGAAAATATTCATTGAATAGATTTATTATCGAATTAATGTAGTATATTACTGAGATATCTTTAGACATATGATATAACTTTAATCATAATATTAAAATATAGTTAAAAATCCCTTTTTAAGAAGAAAAAATAAATATATAATTCTATTAATTAATATAATTTTTTGAAAACTTAGTTTATTAATTAAATTAAAAATAAATATGTAAGTATAAAGATTTTAAAGTATAAAGATTTTAAAAATTATTTAAATATAATTTTAATATATATAAACTACTGTAGCTATATATATATCTATAAATATATGTTCCAGTATGGGCGTGTGGTTCCTGTTGACCTCTAAATATATATCTGTCCATCTACCTACCTGTCTAAATCCTAATAAATCTTTATTAATATAATTTTATATAGTAGATACAGTATAAAGTTATTATCTCTATATTCTGATTCTTTTGGTAATAATATAATGATTATTTATAAATAAATATATAAAAAGATTTATAAATAAATATATAAAAAGATTTATAATATAATATTTAAAGTATCATAAGTATATTATATTTTAACTACTGGGCTAGCTATATGAAACCAGTAATAAATATAATTAAAAATATATCAAATATATATATATATATGTTTGTATATTTTCTCAGCTAAAAAATCTAGCCAAATAAAAAAATATATTAATATAATATAAATATATAGCTTTTGTTAATCTTTAAACATATATATATATATATATATTTATAAATTTAAAGTCTTTCTAAATTCTGTCCAAATTTTAGTATTGTAGTGATAACAAACTTTATGAATAAGTAGTTATTAATAAGATTAATTCCCTAAAATAAAGAGACAGAGAATCAGGCAAGCTGAAATTATCCTGCTTAGACAGTTACAAAGGCAGTTGATAAACAGAATAATAAAATAATCAATAAAATTAATATATGTTATAGATACTGGTCTTTAAAACTAATATTCTCAGAAGTATATATATAAATAAATTAATATAGTTAATATAAAAATATTATAATCTAGAATAAATAAAAACTCTTTGATAAAAAGATGCTAAGTATAAAATACTAAGTATAGAAAAGATATAAAGATATAGAAATATAAGATTATAAGAATATAAAATAATATAATCAGAAAATATAAATATAAAGATAAAAATATATAGAATAGCTACTAACAATTCTTAAATTCTTTAATTAAATTATCTGCAGTAATATCAGATATATAAATCTATATATCATCTTCAGAACTATATCTAAGCTAATAAATAAAATACTATATAGTTAGAGTGGATAAATCGGACTGTTATATATTAATCTTAATCTGGTTATAATCTAATATTCAGATTAAATTATAGAAAATTTTAACTATATAGTTATAGTCAGATTAAGATATAACTATTATTTTAATTATTTATATCTATTAATTAAAAGATTAAATATAGTAAAAAGATTGATATCTATAAATTAATTAATAATATATTTATTTTTTATTCAAATAATATATAAAATATTGTAGAGGCCCGGTCTTCTATTGGCTGGGCGGCTTACCGCCTTAGGCCGGCAGTTTAAATAGATACTTAGATAGCTAGAATTTATTTCTTTTTATACTTTTTTTAGATTATAAGTCTTTTTTTTATTCAATCTTTTTTTTAGAGTATTAACTTTATTGTTGACTGTGAAAGATTGGCCAAGACGGAAATTATGACTCTTTATAGATGGTTGATTATTTCTAGCTATGTAGATATATATATGTTTAGTAGCCGGGCTTACCGGGCGGTAGCAGAACCTAAATAGTAGCAGAATCTATTTTAGACAGTTTATAGTAGCAGAACCACAGATATACTATTGATATTTCTTTCAGCCGGCAAGACTATAGTATTATATATTAAAAGAAAACAGAAATAGAAACTGTATATATAAAAAAATAATATAGTTGATTATTAATTACTTATATATAAATAAAAATATATTTGTAAGGAAAAGTAATATAACTAAGTATAAAAAATATATATATAAAAAAAACAATATAACTAAGTATAAAATATAATATAATTAGATTTAGAAATATTTAATTTAATACTTTAGTAAATTAAGTCTTTATATTATTAGAAAAAAACTGATTACTAAAAGATTTATTAATATAGCTAGAAATATTATTATATATAAAATACTAAATATTAAGATCTATTAGAAACTAACAGCTGTAATTAAAAAATATTTAGTTAATAGTTTTTAAATTATCTAAAAATTTGAATACTATTTATTTAAATACTGTAATAAAAAGTTTTTAGATTATCTTTTAAATATAATTAGATTTTATAATTTTATTAAATATTAAATCTTTAACTACTGCAGATTTTTTAAAAGATTAATATAATAATTTAAAAAATTAAAAAATTTATTAAAATATTATCTGGATTATTTTTAAAGCTTTTGGTTTTTAGACTAGATACTTATTATATATCTATATATATAGAATAAAATTATTAATAATATTAGTATTATTAAAATATAATATAGTTTTATAATTAATATTAAACTAAGATTTAGATTTAGAAAAGTTAGAATCAGATACTATATTTTTAGTTATTGTTTTATTAGCTTTAATAATTTTTTTTATAGTTTATATTTTTTTTAAATTAGATTTTTCTAGCTTTTTCTATAGTATATTTTTTGGTTTTTTTATATTTTATTTTTTTATAAGATATTTATTCTTCTAATCAACTTCTTCTAATAGATTTTTAAAACTTAGATTAAATTTTTTAAATCTGGTCTTCTAATAATAAAGACTAGAAAATTTATTATTTATTTGATTTTCTAATATTCTTTAAATTTCTATAATTATATATTACTTCAAATAAAAATAAATTTATTATTTATTCTAAATAATTATAATTTTATATTTATTAATAATAATAGAGAGTTTATTTTTCTAGTCTAGATATTCTAAGTACTAATTATATATATATTAATTAAAAGCTTTAAAAATAGTTTTAATATTATTATAATATTAGATTATAAATTAAAGTATATATTTTTAATCTTATACTCTATATTAATTTTTAGAATATTTATATAGATATATTTTATAGTCTAATTGATATTAAATTTATTAATAAATTTACAAAATTTAGTATTAATTTAATTTATTATATAGATATGGTCGACTAAACTATTCTGATATATAATATTTATTATAAAATATTTAGTATCTATATATTAGCTGATTTTAAATTTTAGTAGAATTAAAAAAATAAAAATTAATATTTTAGATAATATTAGCTAAAAGTTAAAAAGATTATTTAATTTAAATATTAGATTAAGCTATTATATTAGTAAAATATTAGTTTTATTAAAAATATTCTTATTTAATTTATTCTCTGAAGAGATTTTTAATAGACAAAAATTCTCTATTTTTAATTTAAATTTTTTAAATTACTTTGTATTCTTATTATTATTACTATTAGTTATTTTCTTCTTTTTTTTAGCACGGGACGGTATAGTTATTAAAAGATTTTAAAATAATCAGATTTAAAATAGTTAAATATTAAAAATAAAAATAAAAATTATTTATTAAAATATAACTTATATATTAAAATAAAATTTAAGTCTAGATTAGTCTCTATTTCTAAATAAAAATAGAATAATCTATATTTATTAAGTTTTTTATTAGTTTTTTTAATAGTCTATCTGAAAGACTTTATTTTAATTTTATTATTTAGTATATATCTTATATATAGAGATTAAGTATATATATAGCAAAGTTTTAATATTTATATATATATTATTTAA